>JXCR01118292.1:0-17057 GCA_002079205.1 Phalaenopsis hybrid cultivar | reverse complement strand
TTAAACATCATAACTAATTATATTTTTCATGTCACTTCTTTTTAAAACTATTCGACAAACGTCTGTCGCCAGTCTTCACTTTCCTCGGACGCTCCGTCGCTCCAAGATTTGCTGGCTTTTCCACGAAGACTGCTGACATGGCCATTATCTGTGTCGTTGATTTGAACCACGCAGTCCGTACGACTCGATCTCCGTCGTCCATTTCAAATACACGGAAACAGAAGGCATCAGTTCAACGTCTGAAAAGGTTTGTGAACCGAAAGCCGTCCGTGATCAAATGCTAAGATCTCTCTCCACACTCAACCAAATCTTAAAGCTTCATCTATGTGAGACAAACCTATCTATACGGCTAGGTGAAGCTACATTGCATATTTTATTCATAAAAGACCAAACTAAGGCCTAATTTAGGAGTTTCAAACCCATACCTTTTCCCAAGAGGTGAAGCCTCGATTGGGGTTGATGGAGACGATCGCCTGAGCACAATGCACCTTCCTCTTGCTTCAATTTGAATCCAAATTGGTCCTAGCTATAGACTATACCAAAGGGGATCACGGTTTGGTGTTGGGTTATGGTGGAGGGTGCGGGAAGGCTTAATTTTAATTGGGGAAGGTATGGTGAGTCTTTATGAAGCTTTTGAGAGGCTCAATTGGGAGTTTGGAAGGTTTTGATGTCGAGGCCATAAACATTCCTGGATTCAGGCAATGAAATTAGGGCAATGGGAGCAGTGTGGAGGCTTGGAAAGGATGGGGATGAACCACTCTTGATTGTAGGAGGGTTTTTTGTGTTGAGAGAGGTTTTGATGGCTGGTTGGGGAGCTTAAGTTGCATAGAGAGCTCTCGGGTTGGGGCTATAAAAAGCCATGGGAGGCCATGGAGGGAAGCTCTGAGGTGCTTGGGGATCTCTAGTGGCTCCTTCGAGGATGAGCAGATGGATTTCAGGAGCTTGGGCAGAGGGATGGAAGCTTCCTCCATTTTTGATGTTTTGACCATAATGAGCTCCAATGGTACTGAAGGAACCATGGCCAAGGCTTGAGAGGATTGGGAGGAGTCTTGGTGAGGTGGCTAAGACCAGTATTGGTCTGGTCTTGGTACTGGATGAGTGGGACTTGGGTTGGTTTGACCAAGATGCCAAGTGTTAGTCATTTTGGTTGAATGTGCACTTTTGTCCTTTAGTGTGTCTTATGTTTAATTTAAATTGATTAATTTTTTTTTTTTTGTGGTTAGGTTATTCTATCATGGGTGGGTCATTTGGGTCATGTGGGTTTCTTTTAGGATTTCAAAGTTTGGGCTTAGGTCATGGGCTCCCCTTAATAGTTTAGGTTTGGGTTGTTGTCATTAGACTTGGCCTTAACGGATTAGGCTTCTTGGGCTTTCATGGTTAGCCTAGTTAATCAATTAAGTCAGTTACAAATCTTACCTATAATTTAGCTTGATTTTCGGCTTAATTGGGTAGTCTTAATTTTGATATTTTGGATTGATTTTGATTTAATTTAAATCGTTAATTACTTTTTTTATTTGATAGACAATTTGGTCTTATTTTAGGTTCAATTAAATTATAATGATGCCAATAATTTCAATTATAGGGTTAAATTAATGTGTTTGTGTTTCTTTTAATTTTAGGGCTGCTTAGTATTGAGGGGAGGAATTGGGTGAACTCAGGGTCCAATTGTGGTGGCCCAATTCCCTTTTAAGTTCAAATTTTGATGTTAGGGTTTTAGTTTAGGGTTGTGATATAACAGGTGAACCCTTCCTTGGCTTAAAACTAGCCTGGGCTTGTTCTAGATTAAAGAGGGTTTAGGGTTGGTCAACAGGTCATCACAAGGAATTCAATTTGGGCTCCTATTGGTTCAAAACCCTAATAATCCCAACAAAAGGGTGGGTATTTGGGGCATAACCTTTGAAGCCCTAAGTGAATAGAATTGGTTCAAGGTCCTATATCGATGTTGGTCCCATTTCTAAGCATCTGAGAAAATCATTAGGAATCCCTAAGGCTAAATCTCAGGCTTTTATAGAGAGGAAGGAGGTGCTTACAAAAGTGAGTTCAATAGGCAGCAAAAATTGCAAGCACGTCAAAGCAAAAAAAGAGATGCCCACTAAATACAAGGAACGAATATGCGCAAATAGGGAAATAATTTTCACGGATATACTATTTTGTTCATGTCAAGAACTTGGATGATCAAATCAGCGAATGTAGAGAGTAAGGCAATCTATTAGGCTGACGTGATCTCATTGGATTGACTTTGGGGTTATCTAGTTGGTATGAGGCGATTTGATTGGATTAACCTTTGGTTGGCTTCAAAGTTCAAATTTACCATAACATATGAGTGTTTCTCATGGGGCAGGCCATACAAAGTGATACACCAACCCTAATCAGCACAATCCTCAACAAAATTCTGGGAGTTTTAATTCTCGCACCTTTTTATGATTTAACAATAATACGTCGATAGAAATAAGTTATAACAACTAATCTAGAAGGGTTGATCGCTCCTTAAGTATGAATATCCCTACCACCATCCAATGTTGCTTTCATTTCCTCGATTTGCTCCCTGGCCATCAAAATTTCACTGCTCAAAAATTAGGAATTAAGTAAGGAGTACGATTTTGCAACAAATTGTTTATATTATCATAATCCATCTTTTCAACTGAAGTAACTATATTCTGCAATATTATTGTTACTTTAGAACATAAAAAAAAAATCTTAAACCTAGAAATAACCCCTAATCATAAAATGAATTCTTTAAAAAGTGCATTTTTTTTACTACACTGAATTAAGGCTGAGAAAACCAAAAGGCAATGTGGAAAATTTTGATCATGAATCATAGATACAAGCCATATTATGTAACCAATTTAAACCAAATATATGATTCTTCATCATTATTAGTCATAACCAAATCATTTAGAATCAGCTGTATCTATTTTGGAGCTCCCCAACAACCAAGATCTATTGGAAAAAAGTTCCAAAATTGCACTTGAAGAGAGATGACAAAATACAAAACTACTATTTGCACCTCAAACTAATGCAAGAAATTAATCTGCATTACCCCGAAACAAGTTTGATGAGTTTGCTGCCGAAGAGTTCATGCCACTTGTAGGAATAGGCTCATTACACTTTTTGCACTGCACAGTAAATGAGCACTCAGCTTCAGAGTTGTGAAAGGATTGATAAACAGCAAATTGTAAAAGAGACAGAACTTTATACTGACACACATTACAGAAGAAATAGATAGGCATATGTAAAAGTATGAAAAAAAATTCTCAATTGATTTGGTCATTTTTTAATTGAATCAATAAAAGTTTTCATCAAAAAAATAAAATAAAATAAACAAAGATGAAAGCATTCGACAACTTGAGAATATTTGAGCCAATGCTTACTATTTCGAGCTAATACCCACAATAAGATACCAAAAAAAAACTTAAGTGGTATCATGACTTAACATTTCTGAGTTTGAGAACTTTGATTATAACCATTACAATTACTTTATAGCATAATTTCTATATTCATGTAATTATAAAAATAATTCCCGCTCAAGTTGAAGCCTATGGTATCACACTATTGTTTGTATTATTTACACAATAAATCCATCCAAATAGTCAATAGTCAAATGAAGCATGATGATCTAATGAAATACCACATATCTCAACTTTCAACTGGTGGAAAAAAAAACTATAGCATCCTCAACTTGAATGCAAGCTAAGTGTCACTAAAGAATGAGATCCTAAAATTAACATTGAGGGATTCTTCCGTTCAAATTTTTCTTTAATATGATGTTATTGTCATCGATGATAAGAGGTGTCTGGATTAATGTCGTCTCTCAAATTAAAGCAGATTAACCAACATTAGTAGCCAAGAATGATGTAATCGAAATAGATGTTCTAAACTACCTCGATTCTAATGGTTTAAGAAATAAGAAAATAAAAAATGTTTCAATGACCATTAATTCTTTAAACTAGCGTTGCAATTTTTAAGATAATATTACACCAAATATATTACATTGAAGGAAGGATAAGGCTGATATCGGAATAGCAATGCTATTCAGACAAACATAATTGCAATTTACAACAATAAAAACAAGCTTTTATCCCATTAAGTGGGGTTGGCTACATAATCCTTTTTCTCCATTGTGTCCTATTGAGTGTCATTTTCATTTAATTCTAATAAATTAATATCTGTTTTTATACAACATTCCCAAGTCTTTTTAGATCTACCTCGACCTTTCTAAACATAAATCAAATCTAAAACATCTACTCTTTTAATTGCGTCATCAGATGGACGAAATTTAATGTGACCAAACCATCTAAGACAACTCTCTCTAATCTTGTATGTCGGTGGAGCCATTCCAACCCGTTCACGAAAATATTTATTTCATGTTTTGTCTGTCTCTAAGTATAAAGCAACTCATCCACTTGAACATTCTCATCTCAGCTACACTTAATTTTATGCTTCTCTTTTACGAGAAAATATTACCTCAGGACTCCGCAGGGACAGTTGCCTGCGGAGTGCAATTAACGAAAGCCACGTGAAATCCCGACCTCACATGTGAAAATAGGGAAAATAAATAAAACTTCGCGCGCGACCCGGCCTAAAATACAGCCCGATTAATTTCCCGACAACTTTCATAAAATTATTTATCACCCGATGGAGTCGCTACTGTTCTATTGTCAGCTGAAGAAATATTTCGCAGCTCCAGACGCATGCAGCTAGAGTTTTTGGAAAAAATATTTATTAGGATTTTTGTGTTTGGTTTCGAAGGACTTCTCCATTATACATCTGTCCTAAATCTTATTATTCTTATATAAGTTATTAATACATGTAATTTATGACATCTAAATAAATTATTTTTGTATATAACACACTAATAACAAACCAATAACACACTAATAATACACCAATAACACACTAATAACACATAATAACACACTAATAACACATAATAACAGAATTATACACTCCCTAGGCCGCGGTATAACACCTGAGGAATATTCCCTGGGTGTTATACCGCGAGTTATAACGCCGCCCCACGTGTTATACAACTACCCTATAACACTCCCCTAGCCCGCAGTATAACACGTGGGGAATATTCACTGCGTATTATACCGTGGGCTAGGGGAGTGTTATAGGGCGGTTGTATAGCACGTGGTGAGGCATTATAACCCGTGGTATAACACGCAAGAAATATTCCCCACGTGTTATACCGCGGGCTAAAGGAGTGTTATAAGGTGGTTGTATAACACGTGGGGCGGCATTATAACCCGCGGTATAACACGCAGGGAATATTCCTTACGTGTTATACCGCGAGCTAGGGAGTGTATAATTGTGTTATATGTGTTATTATGTGTTATTAGTGTATTATTGATGTATTATTAGTTTGTTATTTGTGTATTATAGAACAAAAATAATTTATTTAGATGTCATAACTTATTATTACTAATAATTTATATAAGAATCAAAAAATTTAGGACAGATGTAAAATGGAGAAGTCCATCGAAACCAAACACAAACCCGAAGAAATATTTCTTCCAAAAACCCTAGTTGCATGCGTCCAAAGCTGCGAAATATTTCTTCAGCTGGTAATAGAACAGTAGTGACTCCATCGGATGAGAAATAATTTTATGAAAGCGGCGTGAAAATTGATCGGGTTGTGTTTTGGGTCGGGTCGGGTCGCACGCAAAGTTTTATTTATTTTCTCTATTTTCATCTGTGGGGCNGCCCATGATAAATTGGTCCGCCCAAGGACATTCAAAATTGGTAACCTCGTGCTTGTGCTCAAAAGACCTATTTTTGCTCGCCGAAAAATAGGTGGAAAATTCGAGCCAACTTGGGAGGGATCATTTGTCATTGAGAAGGTTTATGCAGGAGGAGCCTAGATTATGTAATTTAACTCAATATAATGAAAATTTTGAGAAGATTTTTTAACTTTACACTTTCTCTTTTCTACTTTTGAATTTAAATATTCTATTAAATTAAACAAAACTCACATATAAAATGAGTAATCCTTTTCACAAAAAAACTAAAATTTACTTTAATGGATACCCTATTTTGTTCTTGTTCATGCCAAACTTCGGCCCACTACTTTCTGTCGTCTGCAGAAAAATGTCAGGACAGAGGCTGATCTTTGCCTTCCAGGATGGCTGAAACCTCACACTGAATGAAGAGATGGCGCCACAAGGAGGTGTCATAGATTTTGACATGAATTTCAACCAGATTGATATGGACTACGAGGGTCCTCTAATGGATGTAGTTAGCAATAAAGAAAAGGAGGGACTGCCTTCACTGTTGAGGGTGACCACTTAAGATGATGTGTCACGTAAAGGTAAAAGCGTGATAGCAGAACAAGATCCGATGGAGGGGCCCAGCCATCTGTCCTCCGTGATAGTTACTCCAACAAGGGGCCTAATAGCCGCCCATAGTGAACAACTACCAAATACTCCACTTCGCAGGACGCAACGCAGAAATGTAAGCCGAAAGAAACAGAGAGCCTTTCTGTGACAGCAGCGCAAGCGCCAGAGAGACGTGAGCAGTTTTCTTACCCCCATTCCTGAGAAACATATTTACAATCCAGATCTGAGAGAAACTTCTGCCAGCCAGCCCACTACAGATGAAGAGCCAGGATTTGTGACAGGATCAGATGTGCCCCTGGTCCCAGATATCTTGTGTAGAGGTTGCCCAACATGCAACGTTTAGGTACCAGCCGGGACATCAGTCACGGGCGCATTTGTAGAATGCCCGGACTGCAACAATCTACATCTACAGCGTTTCAGTACCTTAGAAGAATACACTTCAAGCATCAACGAGTCTCAGACTCCAGATTTTGTGGCAAATGAACTGTATGTCCCACTGGGTACGGATCAGCGTGCACCATGGAGCCCAGGATCATACATCCCACTTGAGGCTAAATCTCATATTCTGGATCGACCAACACAAGTTTGGGTTCCCACCAAGGCCCGGAGGAAGGAACGCCCCAGGCAGCTGCCAACTCCCGGTATGGTAGAATACTACAAAATAAGCAAAGTAAACAAAAGAGAATTTGAGTTCTATGAAGAGGTTCAGGGAAATTTTATCAACATATTGGAGGGCCTGGAGCTATATACTAGGGTTTTCTCTAAAACTGATGAAAGAATAATATACCAAGGTTTTCTCTGAAACTGATGAAAGAAGCATTCTGGACTGCATCTTTGATTTAAGAGATAGAGGTCGATCAGGCCTTCTCTTGGAGAGAACGTATTCCGAACCGAAGAAATGGATGCGGGGAAAGGAAGAATGACCATCCAATGCGGCTGTTGATACAATTTTACGAACGACAGACAAGCAAATTTACCTGGGATCCTCAGGTACGACCAAGTGGATCTGTTACCACCAATGATAAAATGGATGATCAAGAGAATGGTTAAGTGGAATATTCTACCCACTACTTCCATTCCCAGTAGTTGTATCATCAACATTTATGAAGAAGGTGGCTGCATCCCCCCACACATTGACCATCATGACTTTGTGAGGCCTTTCTGCACGGTCTCATTCATGAGTTAGAGCAATATTCTGTTTGGAAAAGAAATCGATATAGTCGGCCCTGGTGAATTCAAAGGGGCTGTGGAGATTTCTCTTCCAGTTGGTCCAGTACTTGTTCTCAAGGGAAACAGTGCAGACGTTGCCAAGCACTGCATTCCAGGAGTACGACACCGTAGGGTGTATGTAACCTTCCGCAAAATGGATGACATTAAAATACCATATGGATTCCAGCAGGACTCGAAATTGGAGGAGCTGTTTCCTTACGAGCTATGAGAAGGTTGTACCTCTAAGTACGAAGGTCTGCTTGATTAGGGGCTCGATATACTAAGCAAAGAGGGTTCACTTGCTTTCTTTTAACAGCATGACATGTATCTGATGTAATCAGTCTATTATGTACTCATATCTTGAGATAACTCTCAATGTATTTCAGCATATATTACATGATGTACCCTTTTTTAGGTGTTAGCCTATGTTTGATCTATCGCATCTTTATTGAAGCAGATTAATGGAAATTTCTCTCAAATTGTTCCTTTTTGTCAATCGCCTTTTTGTGCGATGGTTCAGAGTTCCAATGAACAAAGAACGAAACAACAAATCTTCAACAACGTAACAAAACACAAATGAAAGATAATCATAAATGAATAAATGAAAAAACAAATTTTTTATCAACCAATTAAAATTAAAACTTTAAAAAGCTCATTTTTGAAAAATCAATTGTGATAAAAAAAACAAGAAAAAAAATAAATCTACTGAGTGGATACTTCCATTTTTGGAATTTCCTACTCTTTGCGCACGCAGCACAACCATCGTTATCTACATTAACTCTCTGCACTTCCTCACAGAATTTCACATTCTGCACATAACTCCACAAAACTTTACAAATCTCCTTCAACAAGATCAACCTTTTTTCACATGATACATTTCTATAAATTTAACGCTACTAACCCTCTTTAAGAATTGACCTACATTTCAATTCTCATTTCCGAATCAATCATACATTTCTGATTCATTGCATTTGAGGTCGGTCCTTACATTCCAACATCCTCTTTTGAGAATTGACCTACATTTCAATTCTCATTTCTGAATCAGTCCTACATTTCTGATTCATTGCATTCGAGGTCGGTCCTTACATTCCGACGCTTTCTTTTGAGAATTGACCTACATTTCAAATCTTATTTCTGAATCAATCCTACATTTCTGATTCATTGCCTTCGAGGTCGGTCCTTACATTCTGACACCCTCTTTTGAGAATTGACCTATATTTGATCTCATTTCAGAATCAGTCCTACATTTCTGATTCATTGCCTTTGAAGTCGGTCCTTACATTCTGACACCTTCTTTTGCGAATTAACCTACATTTCAATTCTCATTTTTGAATCAGTCCTACATTTCTAATTCATTGTAATTGAGGGCAGTCCTTACATTTTGACACCCTCTTTTGAGAATTAACATACATTGTAATTCTCATTTCCGAATCAGTCCTACATTTCTAATTCATTGTGTTTGAGGTCGGTCCTTACATTCTAACACTCTCTTTTGAGAATTGACCTATATTTCAATTCTCATTTCTGAATCAGTCCTACATTTCTGATTCATTACATTCGAGGTCGGTCCTTACACTCCGACTCTCTCTCTCTCTTTTTGAATTGATATCTGAATTTCAATTCCCACCTCGGGGTCAGCACTTACATTCTGACTCCCATCCTTTGGAAATACGCATGGTGTGCTTTCCCAACACACCACACCTATTGGGGGTCCATTTTTTGCCCTCATTTTTTGTTGAGGTTTAGTTTTTCCTCTTTAGTAGCCTAGGGTCTAGCCATAGGACTTTTCCTGTTGATTATTCCTAGAAAACAAGACGTGGAACCCTCACCATTAGAAATTCCAAACTCTTCTCCACTCAACTTGAAGTTCCACATATTGCTCTCAATCTCTAAATACTTAGTAGGTGAGGTCACTGTGGGGGAAACTTAAGATGAGTCACCCTTAGGATTGCTGGACCTTAGGGTTGACCTTGGGTGTTGGCTTGGAGCTAAGGCACTCATTACACTTATCTGCACCCACAATCACCTGAACTCAAATTTCTAGCCTAGATCCCTTGATCTTTTGGGATACTCATGTAGATGGTCCCCTAAACCTACTAGCCTTAGGGTTATGGTTTAGTCAAGACCACTATGTAGAGGACCCAAAATGGGGTTTCCATTGGTCCATGGCTTATTGGTGATGGTTGGTACCTCAAATCTACCAAAATACCCATCTTGGCCTTTTACCCCGAAAACACCCCCAAATTACCAAAATACCCCTCCATAGCTCAAAATCCCAAAAATTTCAAAAATTTCCAGAAAAATCCCAATAAATCATAAATATCCCTAATTTCATTTCTCTCAACTACTACATGATCCAATTTGGCCAATTTGACCATCTTTAACCAAAATCCCCAAATTGCCCTTTAAAAGGCTCAAATTTCCCCAAATCTAACTCAAATGTCCATCAATTTGATCTTAATTGACCCCAATTCCAATCCTAAACTCAAATTAATTTTTGATATGACCAAACTAAACCAAATACAAACTCAAATGGTCCATGATTTGAGCCCAATTTTGATTTGGGTCAAAACCCCAATTTTGACCATATGACCTAATCTCACCAAATTGAACCCATATCCTAGTCAATTAACCTCAATTAATGTTGAAACATCTTTATAACATTCCTATACATCAAAATCAACCATAAATTGGCCTTGGTGAAATCTCAAATCCATTTGATTTTGGCATAAATCCAAAATTCCCAAATTTAACCCCAAATTGGCCAAGTCCCAAATTTCACCCAATTGATCGCCTTAACCTCCAAATTGACATCCAATTCATGTTGAAAACTCTTCATGAGGTCCCTATTGACCATTTAAAATAATCAATTTGGACTTAGCCCATAGCTAACCCAAGCTAGACCCAAGTCTGGCCCAACATGACCAAATTGATTAAAGTTCAAAATTCCTTCAAATTGACCCTTTAATTGGACTCAAAACCACTTCCATCCTTCAAAAAAGTTGTTCCTTATGATCATCTAAACCAAATGCAACATATATTACATGGTTAACCAAGCCAAACCCCAAGTTTTGGTCATTTGCACTCACTTGGACACATGCACCAAATGTGACCTAACCACCCTAAAGCCACCAAATTAACTCCACCACAGCCATTAGTTGGACTTAGTGACCAGTCCAAACACCATGAAATCACCTAGATCAAGCCATGGACCAAAGGTCCCCCAAATTAAGGGATCTTATTTCCAAAAATGCACATTCTTAAGATATCTTTGCCAAATCAAAGCACATTTGCATTGAATAGTTGTGATGGATTCCTCTGGGATCCCTGAGCTCCTAGCCACCTCTCCCTGGCCGGCCGGCCAGCCTAGTGGTACATTAACCGAGCCTAGTGGTACATTAACTAGCCAAAAAACTCATCCTCCTCCCGAGCTTATTTTGATTCTCCAATTATTTAAGCTTAATTTCATGGTACATTAACCGTATGGATGTGTTCGCCTCACTTAGACGAGTCCATAGGATCAAACCCGAAGTGATTTGGTTGAGTCTAGGCTAAGATCTTAAGGTTTTAGTGTGGACGTGCTTGGGATCATTCTATCGGGGACGATGACAGGGAGTCGTTTGATCAAGCGTGTATGAAATGCACAGGGGAGATCGAGTCGGACAGCGCTTCGGGACATAAACCGCGGGCCGAGTCAGCAAGCTACATGGACGGTAGCGTCCAACCAGAGCGCACCACGCATGCCTTCGAAGCTGCCTAGGATCTAGTCAGCACGCACTGTTTAAATAGATAAATAAGGCTTTTTCTTATTTATTTAAATACTCTTAACTTAGAAAATTCATAACTTTGTGTACAAAAATCACAAAAATAAAATAAAATTTCCCTCTTGCTCAGTGAACAGAGGAGAACAATGTGGAACAAATTTTAATTCCATTTGATGCATATTTTATTTTTAATTAATTAAACACTGTTTGGGATCACTTGATTCTCCATGCATTTAGCACATCACCTTGGCTTGGAATTTCGACATGTTGTAGCCTCTGTCAGGGGAAATATTCTCTGATTTTTCTAAAGTCAGAGGAGGTTCCTATATAGAGACCCATATTTTTCAAGTTATTTCACGTTATTTCTTTAAAATAATCATGGAAATTAGCAGATTAATTATAAAATCCTAAGAAAATTTTGGAAAGTCCACCATGACTAGAGAAACCTTTGAAAATAACTTCATGGGTCAAGTCATTTAAAATGTCCTTAAATTTTACAAATACTAAATCACTAAGATAATTAACTTTAGAAAATACATTCAAAATATCCTTAAATTTTACAAACACTAAATCACTAAGATAATTAATTTTGGAAAATTTAAAGATTTAAATGCTTAATTTTTTTTTTCCACTCTGATTTATGATCCAGAGAACTCATCATAAAAATTTCAAAATATTTTATGTTCATTAGACAACTTAAGTTGATTTTTAAAGATAAATACCACTTTTAACACTTAAATAATTTTTAAGAATCAAAATATAAATAAAAAAAATTATGAAATTTAGTTTTTTCGAGTTCTCTGTGATCAGGGGTACTTCTTAAAAATAAAATGCTATTTAAAATAAAAACTTGGTTTTTAGCCTATTTTAAATATTTAAATAATTAAAAATTCATAAAAATCACAAAAATAATAAAACTTATGGAAATGTTCTAAATTACTTCCTAATCACTTAGGAACAATTACAATATTTTTCCTAATTTTTCAAATAAAGATATTTAATTTCAAAGCTTAAAAATAATCTTTAAAGGGTGAAAATGAGTTTTTCACTAAAATAATTCTAGTAAATCAAAGAAAAATCAAAAAATTGTAAAATTTGCTCTTTTAGGTTCTCAGTCCTTTCAAAAATACAAAGCTTAATTTTCTCCACTTAAAATATTTTATTTTTATTAAATAACCCAGAAATTAAAAGAATTCTAATAAATCACATAGAATTCAAAAAATTATAAAATTTGGTCCAAAGGCTTATCTAGTGTAGGTCTACCTCCAGTAAAAATTTCAAGGGATTAAAATTTACCTTGGTCAGTTAGGAATTTTCTTTGAAAAAACCTATTTTTGCATGAAAATAATTACAAAAATTAAATTAAATTTTAAAAAATCACATTTTCTCCTCTGATATCTTAATTGACCCATGAATGATGTGGGATAAAAATTTCAAAGTCATTTGAATTGAATTGACAAATTATGAAGTGTTAGAGCCTTAGGGACAAATGTGTAATTTTGGAAATTTAGCCATAATTAACATTTAGGCTTAAGTCAAGGAGGGAAAATGGGTAACCTCTGATCTTAATCAATTTAATTGATGCTTGAAATGATAGGGGTTTAACTGATAGAAACCAATCTCACTTTCTAAATTAAAATTAATAAATTTCTAAATTATTAAGATTTGGAAGTTTATTAAAATTAAATGATCCTGGACTTAGGGGTATAACTTTTGTAGTCAATAATTAATCAATTCAATACCACTATCTTGATTTTCAAATAAAATCCAAATTATGAATCAAGACCACCTAAGGTTTAACCCTTTTCAAAACTAATTAAGACACTCACCTAGTTCTTAAGGGCTTAGTGGTGACTTAGGCTAAATTAAAAATTGATTAAAAAAAGATTAGAGAAATAAGCATAATTATATCAAATATGCTTGAAACACCACTAAGCCCAATTAGGATTAAAAATTTGGCTAAGTGTTCAAATTACACTAACTTGCCCCTTTAAGGGTCTTCACCCACATAATTCTTAAATTGAATCCCAAGTGATAATTACCGTATTCTTAGGGATAATTGAGACATCAGTGCTCACTGAGTAATAAGGGTATCTACAGGATGAACCATTAAGTAACATAATAAGTTTAAATGGACTCTAGGCTTTCCACTAGTTGGGGAGAGGGAGGCATGGACGTGCTTCCCCCTCCTAACTTGTTGGACACCTCAGAGGCCTATTAAACTTAATATTCTTCGCTCAACAAAATCATCCTTAACTAAACTTCTAAGGACTCACCAAGATATGACATAGGGTTAGGAAAATTACCAAAACTTTACCTTTCCTGCTCTTCATAAACTGCCTTAACATGCATTTCAAGTTTCAGGTGGTGGAACGAGAAGACTCGCNTGATTTTTATCGAGAGTCTTCTTAGGTGACTTTGTTCATTTAAGATGTAATTAACTATAGGGGCTTGCCCCTATAGAAAGCATGTCCAAACCTAGCTTAATATAAACCCTATTTAATCCTTTATATTAAATAGGGGAACTTGTCGACAAATATAAAGGTTTCGCAGACCAAACGGATGTCATACTTTCTTTAGTTTATTTGATTGAACCTCATCCTCAAGTCTTGTGTTTAACCTTCGAGATAGATACAGGATCTGAGATACAGTGATCCTTCATTTTAAACTATGAAACATATGGGGTCAGTTTGATTTTATACTTCAACGTCCTTCCGAAGCGGGCGACAGGATTTCGATTCCAGCGAACGATAGCTTCTTATGGACAACTCCCCACAAACCAACCCGAAATAACGCCGACAATAGTACTACGATGTATGTGTGGTTAAATTCTTAATTCTCTTTATTTATGTATCTTTATTTACAACTATGCCAAAAACTTGGTTCCCAGGAAAGTAAGAGTAAAACTGTTATATTTAAATATTGGGATACTACGCAAGTATACATATCGTTATCATGTAAAAGAATACTTTTTGAATAAGCCCTGAAATATCAAACCCATAGGGAGAACTACAAACTTTTAAGAAGAAATTAGATAATAAGATTCACTTTTAAAAAGTCTTACTCAAACTATAGATATTATGGTAGGAATAAAAGTTCATTTTTTTTAATTTTGATAATTGAAAATAAAGTAAACAACTAACTATATTTAAGTAAATTTTTGTAAGATAAAAGCAATACAAATAAAACATATTTTTCCTTATCATGAATCAGTAACAAGTATTGGAATTATGTTGTGAAAGTATTTAAGTTTTGTTGTGCCAAATAGGAGCAAAATTATTCTTTACCCTTTACTAGAGATGCCATAAAGAACATTGACAAATCTAAAGTTTGAATAGTTCTGAAGATGGGTTGGGTAGTGAAGATACTAGCTCTCACTCTAGAGTTCCCTCTTCTCCGTCCACCTAGGGGATAACTTCTCGTATCAAGACCTAAAATAATATATCAAATTGGGGGCTTTAGTCATCACTCTAAAATCCTCTAACTCTACACCCTTTAAAGTTAATTTTCCTATTTATTTGCACTCAATCATATGAATTACATTCTCATCCATACAATCTCATGTGATTCTACTATTAGTTGACTGAGACAACACCATCACAGATCTTACAAGTTCTCACAAAAAATTTAAACATCTAAATTAGCCAAGTCAAGAAGTAAATGAAGCAAATGATTAAATCATCACAACTTATAGATCAATACTTCACACAACTTCCATAAAACACTTAATTACTTATCATTTTAAGGAAAAAGATACAGAAAACTACTCAAAATTCATGTAGAAAACACAACAATAATTAAGTTTAAAAGTAAAAATCATGTAAAAAACACAAGAAGTAAAAAATTAAAATCAAATATAGTCATAAAGATAAAAACTTATATCAAATTTTTCTCCACCAAACTCTTAATATTCTTTTGAATCTCTTCCTTTCTCTTACAATCCTCCCTAGGTCTGGTTGCCCAACCCTAGAGGGTAAAATCTCTCTATCTCACTAATAAACAACAATGTATTCTTACTTGGCTGATCTAATCACTTTCTCCTTCACTAGGAATGAGAAAAGTGAGAAGAAGACCTAAATAAATCCTACAACTCCTTATTTTCTACTCTCTAAAAGTGTCATACGACTTCTATCTCTCTATCTATCTCTATCTTCTCTCTTCTCTTTTAATTCAATCCAGGTCCTCTTTTTATAGTTTTCTAAAATGTACTTTGGTGTCACTTCAAAATGTGTCTGCATTCAATGAATCTTCCAAGAGTTGCCTCTTTTCAAGAGCCATTTCAATGTATTTTCATGTCCATTAACTGTAATTCACGTTTTCACCAAGAGTCGCTTCAAACATGCCTTCAAAATTCTTCCCAAATTCCTTGAATTTTCATCATAACTACCTCTGGAATGTAAATATGAGGTCTTCAGCACTTAGGTGCAGCCTTCTCTATCTCTTGACGCTTAAGCATCAGTCTTGGGTGCTTAGGCACCACAGTTTATTCTCACACCTTCCTTTTTGCTCCAAATTTGATTATTTTCACTCCTTTCAGCATATTTCATCCATTTAATTGTACCTGAAAAATAACACACAGATATCTTCTATACTCAAAAATAGGTATAAAAATGTGTACATAAATGCTATATATTTTAGGTATATCAAAATCTCTCAAAATTAAAATGTTACTTGTCCTCAAGTAACACTCCAATCTTTCAAAACCAAAGTAAGCTGATTATGTTAATGAGTTTCTTTATGATATTCTAAAATTTTGTTCTAGAAATACAGTAATCCAATTTAGAAAATACTTTAGTAAATAAGACCAACTTAGAGTTTAGAAATTTTTAATGTGAAGAAGTTTGAAAATTTGAGTTCCTATCTAGTTCAGAGATACTTGCAGATTTACCAAATATAGGGTTTAGTCATTCTATATCCCCCACTTAAATTTTTCATTATGAATAATTATACTTACAATATTATATCATTAAACATAATAGTTTTTCAAGTCTTATACTTTAAAAAGATTAGATGTGGAACCAGTTTTTGATTAGGCACTAATCCTCAAGCTTCTCCTCCTGTTTTCAACTTTACTTTTCTTTTCCTTTTGCTATTTTGTTCTTTTTTTTTCTCTCTTTTTTCTTTCTTTTTTTTAAGTAGAGGATTACTATATATGGATTGGCCTTTAATGGTTTTGAATTCTACTCTTCCTTTTCTAAATCAAAGGTTTGATATATATCCTTTACTTAAAAATTCAATAATATTTTTGAAAATTACTTTTAATAAAAAAAATTTAAATATTAAAAATAAAAGCATAATTCTTCAATATTTTTGAAAAATACAAATTCTCCTACTAGATATAGTTACACAATATTAATCATTTCTACACTAAAAATTTTCAACCTTAAATTTTTCTTCGTCACTATAGGTTTCAACTAAATTTTCTTACTCATTTATATATTCAAAGTCTTACTTTCCTAATATAACTTCATACACATAATCTATTTTTTTCCAAGCAAAATTAAATTTATTTGTAGCACAATTGAGAACAAATAAAATTCAAGTTATTGAAATTGTTTTTCATCCCCCCAAACTTAAATTTTTTATGAAACAAAAAATCTTAGCATAATATATATATCTATGCAAGAATGAAAACTAAAAATAATATACTTACGGGAATTTTCATTTCTAAATATACAAGTACAAAATTTAAAAATAGGAGTAAAAATAAATTGATCAAATTTTAACTTAATTTTAACATATATGA
>JXCR01118288.1:35896-48341 GCA_002079205.1 Phalaenopsis hybrid cultivar | reverse complement strand
CTCAATTCAATCGTTTAGTTTTAACCTAATAATGTATGGTCTAACAACACCTTTCAACTTCTTATTTTAAAAACCATAAACAATAAAATAAATTTTGTGCAAATCACTTAATGCTATTTTTAGAAACTCATATATACTAGCTATCTTTAATTTCTAAAGATAGTCAGATAGATAAGATTTTGCATGATAAAAACTAACTGCTTTAATAATAAAAAATTTTTTGCAAAATAAATTTATGAATACCAATAAGGTTTGTATTATAATTTTAGAGAGATCCCAATTATATAACAATACAATATTTATATCAAATGAAATCTCACAAATTATCGAATGAACTTTTTTTCCAGTTCATTAGCTAATATGTGTGATCCATATCTAGTCATGAAGTCAAGGAATTTTCATTATCCTTAAAAACATACTTAATGGCCACTTAAAGATATCCTTTTATTCCTTTATATCATGAGTTTAAAGGCTAACAATTTGTAATTTTTATCAAAAAAACAATCCAACATGATGATTGTAGATCTATAAACCTTTGGTTAACAATATAATCACACTTTTATTAAATATTTAAAGGCATTTTTATGATAAAAAAATGATAAAAAAATCATACAAAACATAATACATTTGTGTGGAAATTTAAGATCTAGATACNTTGGTTTATCATTCCTAAATGATCACATATCACTCAAGTTGCAATGAGATTTGTAGATAAAGTTCAACCATAAATGTGGATTTATAATAAAAAATTTCAAGGTTTAATATTCAAAATTATGATTAACTTATTGTTATGATCATAGTTGTATATTTTATTTATGTTTTTTCTACTTATAATAAATTCACAGAAGTAATTTTTATTGTAAATTCTATGTCCCTAAATTACTATTCAACTCTTAAAATTCAATGATAAAGATTCAAGGTTAGTGAAACCTAATAAAGTCTAATAAGACTTTTTAAAATTGATAGGCTAAAATCATAAATTAATGGAATATCATGTCATTGTTTAATTAATATTAACAATAATAGGATTTATGAAACTTGGCACAAGCAACATAACATTTTGTTGCTATTTCATTTGTTGTAATAACTTGGTCACTATTACATATAGTTGTTATTACATTAATTGGGGAAATATGTCAATTGTCATGTAAATGGTATTATATGATGATTTCCCTACACATAGATGTTTAACCACCACCACCATGATATGAAGCTTGGACTTTGTCACTTTAATACATATTGTCTATATAGTAAAATTTTTTAAGTTGATGAGAAGTAATGCAACATGTGGAGCAATGAATGTAAGGATTGGATCAAACACAATTGCCCAAAGAAGAAAATAAGATAAAACAAGGCATGTGTTAATCACAAGAGCCTAAATTTGGATGTATTTTTTATTTGACTATTTGTTATTATTAATATTATTATAGGTTTAGGACTAAAAAGTTGTCATTTGTATATTAGTCAGAAGTCTAAATTTTAAAATTTTAAAGTTCAAATTTTTAATTTTAAAATTTTAAAATATAGGGATTTGAATATTAGAAATCTAGAATTTTATGTCATGAAGAAAAATGCTAGCTAAAATTCAAATAGACAACAATTATATCAAAAATGTAATAATCCCTGCAAGGGTTGTCACCCACACCCTTCNTATTAGTCAAAAGTCTAAATTTTAAAATTTTAAAGTTCAAATTTTTAATTTTAAAATTTTAAAATATAAGGATTTGAATATTAGAAATCTAGAATTTTATGTTATGAAGAAAAATGCTAACTAAAATTCAAATAGGCAACAATTATATCAAAAATGTAATAATCCCAGCAAGGGTTGTCACCCACACCCTTTNTTTATGTTATGAAGAAAAATGCTAACTAAAATTCAAATAGGCAACAATTATATCAAAAATGTAATAATCCCATCAAGGGTTGTCACTCACACCCCTCTTTGGTGTACTTTTGTGCACTTCTTCGCCAAAGTACGTGTGAATCACCTTAGAAAAAATTCATGAAAAACAAACCTTACCCCTCCTTTGATGATGTTTCGACATAAAATTAGTGTGCTATTTCTCTAGGGTAAGAAAATTGTGGTCATAGTTTTGATCATGGAATTTGCTTTCTGGAATTCTTTTCTAGCATAATTAGTAAAATTGTATACTGTTGGGTCAAAATCAGAAAGATGAACCAAACTAAGTTCTTTTCATTGATTTGATTTAATTTTCAATTAATAATTTTGGTTTCAATTTAAAAAAAATCTAATTTTTTTTTGTATCAATTACTCTTCATTATAATAAATAAAGGACAATATTGATTAATATTTGGATTATAAAATTAAATTCAATTGGGAAAAAAATGAGCACATAACACGCTTATTTTGGGTTTGTTTAAAATTTTTAATTCGAATAGTCTGGTAGAAGATAAGAAAGAGTTATAAGATTTGTAATTTTGAAGTAAAACCTTAATATTTAATAATTTTATACCCAATCTTAAGTTTTGGTTTACTCAAAACAAAAATCAATTAAATTGAATTATATTTTAATTCCATTTGAATAAATTATCAAATTTACTAAAAATTTCTTCAATTCAATTTTTTTAATTATAACTTCCTAAAGATTCTTCTCTGAAATTATACAAATGATGTAATGGATTGCATACACTTCAGTCTTCACTATAAAGATGATGTGAAAATACTTAGAAGTGTGCATTTGGTCAGTTTAGTTGTATGGTAGAATTAATCAATTTGATTTCATCTAAAATCCAAAATCTAAAAAAATAAAACCAATCAAATAATTGATAAAACCAAACAAATATTCTAAACTATATAATTAGATATAACTTCCTAAAGATTCTTCTTTGAAATTATAGAATTGATGTAATAGATCACATGCAACTCATAGTCTTCCCCACAAAGAAGACATGAAACACTTAAAGTTGTGCATTTGGTCGATTTGGATGAATTGATTTTTGAACTAACTAATCAAACTAAATACATTTAAAATCTGAAATCCAAAAAAAAAATCAATCATATTCAACTATTGATAAAGCCAAACTAATCAAACAGAAATTTAATTTAGCTTAAAAGGTTTGATTATCAAAACTGAAATTTTGTTATTATTTGGAGTTATGAACAAACATAAAAAATTACACATTTTATATATTTAATATCATTTTAATTTTATGGATATTTATTTTGTTTTAATATAATTTTATATCTAATGTAAACTTTGGTTAACATAACATTGTCATGAAATAAATAAATAGTTCTTATAGTGCAGTTTTCCTCTATGTAAACTATCATCAACTACAAGCTATATTACTACATAGCGGTATGGATTATTCACTCAAGGAAATTTACTTATTACATGATCTTTCAAGGCTTACTCTTGATAGGTGTTGAATGGTCAAACAAAGACAATTACATGAATTTCTAGGAAAATAATTTTTTTTTGTGGGGCATTTATCTATACCTCACAATTCTTATGTATGTATATATCTAACACCCAAAATTTGTTTTTTTTACATTTATGTCACCCAAGTCATTCATATCACCTTGAAATCACTAATGTTTAACTTTTAAAAGAAACATACCTTTGCATGCAACGGTAACGTGACATACATGTAAACATTTAACTTTTGGTGTTAAGATATGTAAATAGATAAGAATCGAGTTATATGTATAAAAATCTTCCAATTTCAAAATATGTTCAGCATAAGAGTTGTTTCTTCACCCCAAATGAAGACAAACAATATCAACAATGTTCTTATAGACAATAAAATTAATGTTCTAAGGACCCATAAAATACCCTTACCATAGCAAATGCTACACAATTTCAATTTTTGACTTACCAATGGTATGTGATGACATAATGGTGATGATATTTTACCAAAATAACAACTGAAACCACTTGTAATATCACATAAGTACACAACTAAGAAAAAGTTCATATTAAATCACAACATTTTAAAGCCTAAAATCTTGTTAACTAAATGTCATAATAAATCTAAAATAAGATGACTAATATAACTAATACTATATGCTAAAAAAATAAACTAATCAACAATTTTGAGCTCATTACTACTAGTAAAAGATATAAAAACACATAGCAAACCAAACCAATTAATTAAAGCATCACAAATATAACTAGACTACAAATCAACACAATATATTTAACAATTAAATATGAAACAAACCATTCATTTCCATAAGTGAAAACCTTATAGCATTAATTAAAATGTTGTCCACCTTGTGTGCCTTTCTATGTAAATAAACTAGAACACTTAAATAACTCTGTAACCAACTTATCTTAGTCATGACATAAAGTAATGAAATAGATATTCTAAAGTAAAAAGGTTAAGCAATAGTAGTATATTATGTCACCCTAATAATGATTACATATCAAGAATCACAAAAGTTTTTTTAGCAAAATCATATTATTTTTTATGCCAAATCATTAAAAAGACATAACAAAATAACCCACACTTTCTAATGGCTAGTTACAATTACCAATTTTATGCCTTATTATGCCCATCTACCTATAGAATAAACACCATTATGATCGAGCAAGGCACAAAATTTTTGTCACATATTATAACCAACATTATACAAGAAGTTGTAAACATATGCAACCAATCCAATGGTGCTATAAAGCACTCGACCAAATTTAGATGTATAATTAAACCAAGATCGTATGCTGATACTAGAAGCATCCCAAAATTAATCGAACTTATGCTTTAAAACACAACAAGCTAGGATTGTTAAATGCCTACTCACATCAAGATGTATAATATTAATATCATCTACCACTATAAATAATGAATCATAATGAATTCCCAAACATGTCCAACATTTCAAAACATTAAATTTCCCTATAATGTACAAACATATAAAAAGCTCAAGGCATGCCCAAACTTATAAAATTTCATTATAATATCCTAATATATAATAAATTCAAGACATGCCCAAAATTATAGTGTCGCTACAATTTTCAAAATAAATGATCAATGGTGCTTCATCAAATTCATGTAATGAAAACTTTCTAAGACTCTCATATCTTCTAAAGCATCATTGTTTTACCAATGTGTTGAAACATTTGCAATTTTTGAAAAATCTAAAAAAGTAATAATAAAATAATTTGATTTAAAAATATTTTAATATCAAGAAAGATAAAAATAAGGTTTTAAAATTTTCACCTTCATCAATTTTTATTACATTATGAAGATTCTTCTCAACATTGACTTGGTAATTTATCTGTTTTATCCCATCCAAACTTGAGCTCATATCTGAGCATACATAATCTATAGAGATGAGAAACTTTTGAAAGTACTAAGAATACGAACAATTGTACTAAATACATACTCTAAAGTAACGGTAAATATTAGGCAGAATATTTTGAGCAATTTGAAAGAGGGTGGGGATGTTTTGGTGCATTAACCTTAAGCCATATTTCATTACATTATCTTCAACAAAACATTTCTTCTAGTTTATTTTATTATCAAAGTCATCCCTCTCATAATTGTGTTATTTAAGATTTTCAACCATCACATATTTTCCCTCCATCTTTTAAATTGCTATGTTTGCTTCTACATTTTGCTTTATCTCATTGAAGTTCTTATCTCTATTTTGGCCAACTATTTTCATTATACAATTATAAAACAAATTATAACAACTTGACCTTAGCAAATGTACCATAACAATCCCATCTAGTTTTCATAATTTTTTTATGTTGCAAACTTAATATATCTTAACTTAAATTGAGGATCAAGCATAACTACAAGGTAGATATACATACTCATTTTGTTAACATTATTTTAATAATTTTCAAGTTTTAATTTAATCTTCTTTGCCATGTTTATGATTCTAAGGTCAATATATGATTTCCAAATTTGAAGAACACTTAATACTTTAGCAATTTCATATAATAATGTGTTTCAAGTGTTGTAAGAAGATAAAAAAAATGTAGAATCAATACATAATTCTAAAAAAGAAAATTTTTTTGTGCATTCTCTCAAGACCTATCACGCGGAATCCTGCTCATGCCATTACTCCCATAACGCGTGATGGATCTCTTAAACTTCATAACTAAATTTAACATCATATATGTTTCATCTTGTTGGTAGATCTAAGTACAATATGTTCTTACTTTGAACTTATTCTATATAAATGCATTCTTTAAACATATGAAGTATTGTCAGAGATTGCCTTATGTAGAAAATAGAAGCCCTCAAATGATGAATAGAGTAATCCATGTCTTTAATTCTATCATGAATCATTAAATCTATAATGTGAGCATTGCATATTTTAAGAATTTACTTCCAAGAATACTCTCACCTCTGTTAGAAATCATCTTTTATAAATGGATGTTGATGTCATTGTTAGATCTTACATTCTCAATTTTAACTATAAAATTTTCAGCAATATCCTAATCAACTAAATAATTCTCTACCTTTTCTCAAAAAGTTTTTCAGCTATGAGTGTGAATACTAATTTATTTTTTATTCAATTTTTAGTTTTTATCAATATAATGCTCAATAAAACATATATAATTAATTTTTTAGATATATCTACATATATGATTTGCTAAAAAAATCCTTTTACATGATTCATTAAAGGTTTATTTTATAGTAGGCTTCTCAATTAAGTAGAATTAATAAAAATAAGAGAATGCCTATAAAAAAGAATACTAAAATAATGGGCAACATTGTGATACAAAATGTCTGAACCAAAACCCTAAACATGTTTTTAGGGCAATAAATTTATAACTATTATGACCACAAAAGCTTTTTAGATAGTTTTCTAGTTAAATCTTGATGTCTTAAAACTACAACATTTCTCATCCCTTTTACATTTGGTTGTAATACTAATTGAGTTTGAGTTGATTTAATGTTATGAGAATTCTTCTAACAAATAGAAAAACTTGTCCACATATTTATTAAACCTTTAATATTTAGATCACTGTGAAATTTCTTCTCATAATAATTTCATTTACTTATTTTTCCCATCATTTTCATTGTACATGCTAAAGCGAACCAAAAAAATTGATCTTGGTTGTATAATCTTTTTTCTACTTTTCAATTGAAAGTTTGATATTTAAAGTACTCACATCACGAATGATAATAACTCATTGGTAGATACTTGATTTTGAATGAAGTGGATACGTTCAAACTCTCTCCATAATATGATATGTAATATTTAAAGTCAAATAGTTTGGTTATGAAATTTATGAGATGAGACTCGCTGCATTCCATGTAAGAAAAAATACCTAGCTTATGTAAGTATAAATGCAAAAAAAAATAATCTTTGCTTGTTTTTTCATTATTATCCTACCTAATATGAGGGAAAATTTTACTATATGTTAACTAAAACAATAAAGATAACATGTGTGTGCATTAGCTTAAGGCATTTGTTAGTTTTAAATTAGTTACTTATTTCGAAGGCTTGGCCAAATGTTGACACATGTAAAACATAGGTAAGGCTCAAATTTTCGAAACCATTAATAATGAAGGTGTAAATGTAAATTTACTAAAAAAAAAGGAATTCTGGCCAACTTTAATGAAGTAAAAGATATTTGATACAAAATTATAAATAATAAGGAGACATCCCCTTTCTTTAATGTTATAACTGTAGCATAGTGTTAAAACATTCTTTGTTTATGAACTAAAACTATGGATAAAGGTGTAGAAGGCTTAAAAGGCTTTTTGTGGTGGTGTAAGATGAAATGAGAAATGCTTGCTTCTTTAAAACTTGAAGCTAAGATAAATGACAAATCATTCGTGCCATTTTAGCATTTTAAGAGAGGTTGGTTTTCTCATTATTTATAACATGAGGGTGGAATTTTTTTTTTTCATTTCTCTTTTCAACTACAAAAAATAGATGTTGTACCTCTAACAAACTCCTACAAAAATTTTAACAAGACCTTGCTAGCTCTTATATCTTTAATTAAAAAAAAAGAATAAGAAAATTTTCTCCAAATATATTTTTTTTAGCTTTATTTGTGTTTTTTATCTAGAAAAATAAAAACAATAAAAAATGATAAATTAACATAAAACCAAGACCAAAAATGAAATTCTTGACTTGAAAACAAGAATGAGATCTCATTCTCATAGGTTAACTAGCAAATAAATTTGAGAAATAGAAATTGGCATTAATAATACAACAATTCAACAAACTTATGTATTATTATCAAGTAAGGTTTAAGGATTAGACAAGAAAGATCTACTCCAAGCACTTGTAATACATTTCCATGAGAAATTGAATAAGGGCTACAAAATATCTTTTCTTTGTCAAACAAAGAAAAACTAAAAGTTGCGGGCAACATTATGATATCATCACTATGAGGATTGCGAGCAAGGGTACAAATTGAGAAATGTTAGGGCTAGAAAATACAACAGTTTGAAGTAGGACCAAGGGGATTTCCATCACTCCATGTGTTACTATCTTCAGAACCTTCCAATACTGTCAGTGTCATCGAGAGGAATGAAAAATGAGGAGTCGATGGTAAGGTGAGACTAGGAAGCGAGATAAAAGAAACATTAGAGCTAGAAAGTAGAAAAAAATGGGATCCATGATGTTTCGTTATTGCATGCTTTGTTCTCATTCCTTTGGAGCTTAGTGTTTTGATTTTGATTTACATAAACAAAATAAAAAATCTCAAGAGTGGAGAATGTATGGGTATGAAAATACATATGATAATGGATTCAAATTTGGTAGTGATAGGCCTAAAAAAGTTATAAATGTTAAGTTGTGTTCAATTTTTTGCTCTTTTTTGGTTAAATAAACTGTAAAGTCAAACTAATAACAAAAATTGAAATTTTAAAGCAATAAATTAAAATGTTCTATTATGACTAAACCAAAAAAAAAAAAAAACTTGCTCAATTCAATCGTTTAGTTTTAACCTAATAATGTATGGTCTAACAACACCTTTCAACTTCTCATTTTAAAAACCATAAACAATAAAATAAATTTTGTGTGAATCACCTAATGCTATTTTTAGAAACTCATATGTACTAGCTATCTTTAATTTCTAAAGATCATTAGATAGATAAGATTTTGCATGATTAAAACTAATTGTTTAATAATTAAAAAAAAATTGCAAAATAAATTTATGATTACCAATAAGGTTTGTATTATAATTTTAGAGAGATCCCAATTATATAACAATACAATATTTATACCAAATGAAATCTCACAAATTATCGAATGAACTTTTTTCCAGTTCATTAGCTAATATGTGTGATCCATATCTAGTCATGAATTCAAGGAATTTTCATTATCCTTAATAACATACTTAATGGCCACTTGAAGATATCCTTTTATTCCTTTATATCATGAGTTTAAAGGCTAATAATTTGTAATTTTTATCAAAAAAAACCATCCAACATGATGATTGTAGATTAATAAATCTTTGGTTAACAATATAATCACATTTTTATTAAATATTAAAAGGCATTTTTATGATAAAAAAATGATAAAAAAACATAATACATTTATGTGGAAATTTAAGATCTAGATATTAACCAATAAAATTGCTATCTCTCTATCAATACATATGATTTGACAATTTAACTATTAAATTTATGATGAAATTTCACTACCTACTGCAATTCCTTCTTCTTAGAGATGTCTGTTATGTTTACCATCCAAACTTTGATGCCTTAAAAAGTGTCTTCACCTATGGGATAGAGAGGATAAAATGCACATAGATCCATTAGGTAATTCCTCTTCCTAGATGATTATACAAATTATTTATATGATTTCTTTATTCATAGTTTTATCCACTTAAATTTTATATCTTTATTTACAAACTAAGTATATAGGGAAATATCTTATGTCTCCCTTTCCACAACATCTTCCATCTCAATATGACTAGTAAATGTTGTGACGAATTAAGTCTTCCCTCCTCCCTACTAACCAATGTATCACCATCTACACCTATAATTTTAATCTCTTTATTAACAAATCAATGAATATCATTTCATTTCTACTCCAATCCTAAATAATTTCTTTTTAGTTTCTTATATGACATATTAATGCAATTAATAGGGGGAAGGTACAAACTCATTTTTATTTTTATTTTCTCCATGTACTCTCTCATCTACTTCTTTCTTAGTGTGACCACCACACTCTACAAAGAATATAAATGTTGGTCTCTGTTTTATTTTGCAATTTCTTAACTAAGAGAGGCTAATGAGGAGTATGTATAACAAAATTATACAAATTATCTTTATAATCTTTATACAAATGATCGATATAAATAGTGTAATTTAAGGAAAGTTCCTCTAAAAATTTATAAAATGTATATTATTCAACAACTTTTTCTATCACCTCTAGTTCTATATTTGAGTCTAGTAATATAATGTCTCTTTATAGGAATAATCATATGGGACATTCACATAAAAAACTAAGCAAATTGAATGAAATAAGTTCATATAAAATAATGAGAAAGAAGTAAGGTTCATTGATTAGATTGAACCCCATTCAAATCCTTACTTAAATTATGAAGTTCAAATTTTTGGTTGGAATTCAATCCTCTTTTTCGAACTCAAGCTCCAATCTCATGATTTAAGAAAGATTTTAAACTTATGTTCGAAGCTTATTTAAAAAATGATCAAATTATTTTTTTCGAGTTTATAGTCAAATTATAAGTTAGTAAAATATGTTAAGCATGTTATATTTGTTTTAAATTTTATTCAAAACTAAAAATTCAAGTTCAAACAAGATTCAAATTATGATAGAATACAATTCAAACCTTATTTGAACCACATTTTATTGTTGTCAAAATCACATATCACACTTATAAAGAATACACTTGTTCAAATATGCATATTATGAGATGTGTAAAGCCTTTTTTTCCCTTTAGAGTGAAATCATAGGAATTGGGTAGCATGCATATAAGACTTCGTTTGGGGCAGCTTATCTGCTGCGGCGGCGTTTTGAAAACGGCCCCTCACTATTTGGAAGTTGTGTTTGAACAGCTTACTCAAAAACACAGTTCACTTTTTACACTAAACGCGGAACGCAGGTCGAACCCCGCTGTCTTCGTTTCCAGATAAGCGGCTTATCTGGATAAACACAAGCTGTCTCAAACACACCCTAAATGTGCCCGAATAAATATTGAATGAAGCTAAACAAGGAATTCCAAATGGGCTTGAACTCGTTGATTTAGGAAAATATTTGTACCAATTATATATTTGAATATTATATTTTACTGCAAGAAATTGTGGTATTTATCAACATACCACCCAATTCCTATGTGTTTACATGTCTGACACCTATCTAGTTTTACATTTTTACCTCCCAAATCAATCATGTGATATAAAAAATATCATCATCTTTTCTTTTTAAAAGTGGAGTCCATTTTTCAAAGAATGCATAATGCTGCCTATATGTAAAATTTAAAATTTAGGTACATTAAATATGTAAATACAAAGGAATTGAGTATTTACATGTAAATCTTTCATAAAAATAATAATAATAATAAAAAAAACATTTACATTCATACCACTTTATTTCGATGCAATTATATATTTAACATATAAATTTTAATTTTTCATATATGTTATTTTACTTATGCCTTGAATTTTGTATTTTATTTTTCTAAGTTGATATGATACTAGAGATTTAGGAACACATATTACATCCGAACTTTGGACGTAGAGATATGTTTGGAATCTAATGAAATCACGTCACGTGAAGTTGACAGAAAAATGAAAAAAATTCGTTTTAGCACACGAGAATATTCTCCCCGTGTTATTCGACATTATTCAGATGTTATTGTGGTGTTACAATAACACAATAACACCTGATGCGAAAAAATACAGAAGGAATATTCTCCCGCGTTTTCGAATCACAGGAAAGCGCACACTTTTACTTGAAGCCACGTGTACACATATCAGTGGACTCCGAAATCATCTCTACGTTAGGAGTCCTGAGTCCTGATAGAGGTTATAACTGTAAAAAGTAAAGTTTAGGAATTGCGACTTAAATACATAAGAATTGAATGGTATGTATGTAAATGCCCCAAAAAATAGCACGGTTATTTATTCGCATACGAACAATTTAATTCCAGGAAGATCGAATTTCGCCGGTCGCCGCCATGGAAGGCTACAAGCTTTGGGTGCGGAGAAACAGGGAGTTCGTGCACTCTCTGGAATCCGTTGCGAATGTAAGTAAACCCTAACTCCCTCCTCTCTCATACTCGATTTAGTCTTTTTTATCTGTTTAGTTGGCATTTGGCAGCACAATTTACACAGTATTTTCTGTTTTTTTGTGCCCGATTTACGTTCCATTTGAACTCTCCTCAAGTCAAATGCTTCATCTGAATCCAACTCTTGAATCCTTGACTAGGGCTTGACATGGCTTCTCCCAGAGCGCTTCTCCAACAACGAGATAGGCCCTGAAGCAGGTTCTGTTCAATTTTGGTAACTTTTATCGATCTTGTTGTTGTTGTTGTTG
>JXCR01118288.1:24429-35057 GCA_002079205.1 Phalaenopsis hybrid cultivar | reverse complement strand
AAAAATGATAAATTAACATAAAACCAAGACCAAAAATGAAATTCTTGACTTGAAAACAAGAATGAGATCTCATTCTCATAGGTTAACTAGCAAATAAATTTGAGAAATAGAAATTGGCATTAATAATACAATAATTCAACAAACTTATGTATTATTATCAAGTAAGGTTTAAGGATTAGACAAGAAAGATCTACTCCAAGCACTTGTAATACACTTCCATGAGAAATTGAATAAGGGCTACAAAATATCTTTTCTTTGTCAAACAAAGAAAAACTAAAATTTGCGGGCAACAATATGATATCATCACCATGAGGATTGCTGGCAAGGGTACAAATTGAGAAATGTTAGGGCTAGAAAATACAATAGTTTGAATTAGGACCAGGGGATTTCCATCACTCCATGTGTCACTATCTTCATAACCTTCCAATACTGTCAGTGTCATCGAGAGGAATGAAAAATGAGGATTCGATGGTAAGGTGAGACTTGGAAGCGAGATAAAAGAAACATTAGAGCTAGAAAGTAGAAAAAAATGGGATCCATGATGTTTTGTTATTGCTTGTTTTGTCCTCAGTCCTTTGGAGTTTAGTGTTTTGATTTTGCATTACATAAACAAAATAAAAAATCTCCAGAGTGGAGAAGGCATGGGTATGAAAATACATATGATAGTGGATTCAAATTTGGTAGTGATAGGCCTAAAATAAAGTTATAAATGTTAAGTTGTGTTCAATTTTTTGCTCTTTTTTGGTTAAATAAACTGTTAAGTCAAACTAATAACAAAAATTGAAACTTTAAAGCAGTAAATTAAAATGTTCTATTATGACTAAACCAAATAGAAAAAACTTGCTCAATTCAATCGTTTAGTTTTAACCTAATAATGTATGGTCTAACAACACCTTTCAACTTCTTATTTTAAAAACCATAAACAATAAAATAAATTTTGTGCAAATCACTTAATGCTATTTTTAGAAACTCATATATACTAGCTATCTTTAATTTCTAAAGATAGTCAGATAGATAAGATTTTGCATGATAAAAACTAACTGCTTTAATAATAAAAAATTTTTTGCAAAATAAATTTATGAATACCAATAAGGTTTGTATTATAATTTTAGAGAGATCCCAATTATATAACAATACAATATTTATATCAAATGAAATCTCACAAATTATCGAATGAACTTTTTTTCCAGTTCATTAGCTAATATGTGTGATCCATATCTAGTCATGAAGTCAAGGAATTTTCATTATCCTTAAAAACATACTTAATGGCCACTTAAAGATATCCTTTTATTCCTTTATATCATGAGTTTAAAGGCTAACAATTTGTAATTTTTATCAAAAAAACAATCCAACATGATGATTGTAGATCTATAAACCTTTGGTTAACAATATAATCACACTTTTATTAAATATTTAAAGGCATTTTTATGATAAAAAAATGATAAAAAAATCATACAAAACATAATACATTTGTGTGGAAATTTAAGATCTAGATACTAACCAATAAAATTGCTATCTCTCTATCAATACATATGATTTGACAATTTAACTATTAAATTTATGATGAAATTTCCCTACCTACTGCAATTCCTTCTTCTTAGAGATGTCTGTTATGTTTACCATCCAAACCTTGATGCCTTAAAAAGTGTCTTCACCTATGGGATAGAGAGGATAAAATGCACATAGATCCATTAGGTAATTCCTCTTACTAGATAATTATACAAATTATTTATATGATTTCCTTATTCATAGTTTTATCCACCTAAATTTTATAAATTTTATATCTTTATTTACAAACTAAGTATATAGGGCAATATCTTATGTCTCCCTTTCCACAACATCCTTCATCTCAATATGACTAGTAAATGTTGTGACGAATTATGTCTTCCCTCCTCCCTACTAACCAATGTATCACCATCTACACCTATAATTTTAATCTCTTTATTAACAAATCAATGAATATCATTTCATTTCTACTCCAATCCTAAATAATTACTTTTTAGTTTCTTATATGACATATTAATGCAATTAAAAGGGGGAAGGTACAAATCATTTTTTATTTTTATTTTCTCTATGTACTTTCTCATCTACTTCTTTCTTAGTGTGACCACCACACTCTACAAAGAATATAAATGTTGGTCTCTGTTTTATTTTGCAATTTCTTAACTAAGAGAGGCTAATGAGGAGTATGTATAACAAAATTATACAAATTATCTTTATAATCTTTATACAAATGATCGATATAAATAGTGGACTCGAAGGAAAGTTCCTCTAAAAATTTATAAAATGTATATTATTCAACAACTTTTTCTATCACCTCTAGTTCTATATTTGAGTCTAGTAATATAATGTCTCTTTATAGGAATAATCATATGGGACATTCACATAAAAAAACTAAGCAAATTGAATGAAATAAGTTCATATAAAATAAGGAGAAAGAAATAAGGTTCCTTGATTAGATTGAACCCCATTCAAATCCTTACTTAAATTATGAAGTTCAAAATTTTGGTTGGAATTCAATCCTCTTTTTTGAACTCAAGCTCCAATCTCATGATTTAAGAAAGATTTTAAACTTATGTTCGAAGCTTATTTAAAAAATGATCAAATTATTTTTTTTGAGTTTATAGTCAAATTATAAGTTAGTAAAATATGTTAAGCATGTTATATTTGTTTTAAATCTTATTCAAAACTAAACATTCAAGTTCAAACAATATTCAAATTAGGATAGAATACAACTCAAAACTTATTTGAACCAAATTCTAATGTTGTCAAAATCACATATCACACTTATAAAGAATACACTTGTTTAAGTATGCATATTATGAGATGTATAAAGCCTTTTTTGGCCCTTTAGAGTGAAATCATAGGAATTGGGTAGCATGCATATAAGGCTTCGTTTGGGACAGTTTATCTGTTGCGGCGGCGTTTTGAAAACACCCCCTCACTATTTGGAAGTTGTGTTTGAACAGCACAATTCATTTTTTACACTAAACGCGGAACGCAGGTCGAACCGTGCTGTCTTCGTTTCCAGATAAGCGGCTTATCTGGACAAGTATAAACTGCCCCAAACACACCCTAAATGTGCCCGAATAAATATTGAATGAAGCTAAACAAGGAATTCCAAATGGGCTTGGACTCGTTGATTTAGGAAAATATTTGTACCAATTATATATTTGAATATTATATTTTACTGCATGGAATAGTGGTAACTATCAACATACCGCCCAATTCCTATGTGTTTACATATCTAACACCTATCTATTTTTACATTTTTACCTCCCAAATCATTCATGTGACATAAAAAATATCATCTTTTCTTTTTAAAAGTGGAGTCCATTTTTCAAAGAATGCATAATGCTGCCTATATGTAAAATTTAAAATTTAGGTATATTAAATACGCAAATACATAGGAATTGAGTATATACATGTAAATCTTTCATAAAAAAAAAAAACATTTACATTCATGCTACTTTATTTCGATGCAATTATATATTTAACATATAAATTTTAATTTTTTCATATATGTTATTTTACTTATGTTTTGAATTTTGTATTTTATTTTTCTAAGTTGATATGATACGAGAGATTTAGGAGCACATATTACATCCGAAATTTGGAAGTAGAGATATGTTCGGAATCCAATGAAATCACGTCTTGTGGAGGTGACAGAAAAATTAAAAAAAATCGTTTTAGCACAGGAGAATATTCTCCCCGTGTTATTCGATATTATTCAGATGTTATTGTGGTCTTACAATAACACAATAACACCTGAAAAATGCGAAAAAATATAGGAGGAATATTCTCCCGTGTTTCTGAATCACAGAAAAGCACGCGCTTTTACTTGTAGTCACGTGTGCGGATATCAGTGGACTCCGAACGCATGTTAGGAGTTCTGAGCCGTGATAGAATAATTTTCAGAGATTTAGAGGTTATAACTGTAAAAAGTAAAGTTTAGGAATTGCAACTTAAATACATAAGAATTATTGGTATGTATGTAAATGCCCCAAAAAATAGCACGGTTATTTATTCGCATACGAACAATTTAATTCCAGGAAGATCGAATTTCGCCGGTCGCCGCCATGGAAGGCTACAAGCTTTGGGTGCGGAGAAACAGGGAGTTCGTGCACTCTCTGGAATCCGTTGCGAATGTAAGTAAACCCTAACTCCCTCCTCTCTCATACTCGATTTAGTCTTTTTTATCTGTTTAGTTGGCATTTGGCAGCACAATTTACACAGTATTTTCTGTTTTTTTGTGCCCGATTTACGTTCCATTTGAACTCTCCTCAAGTCAAATGCTTCATCTGAATCCAACTCTTGAATCCTTGACTAGGGCTTGACATGGCTTCTCCCAGAGCGCTTCTCCAACAACGAGATAGGCCCTGAAGCAGGTTCTGTTCAATTTTGGTAACTTTTATCGATCTTGTTGTTGTTGTTGTTGTTGTTGCAATTGTAATTGAGATTATCAAGCTTTTTTCCATGTTTCGATTCATCAGTTCTAATTTCCTGTAGTGGAAGAAATAAAGTATAAGAATAATGTTAGATTTAGTTTTATCTGCGAGTTAAATTTGACATATTTGAGTTGATTTTATAGTATATGCTTTCCTGGGCATAGTCGGTGCTGTGAATCAACACATAATCAACGCAAACCCCGGAAAATGTCAGCCTCCGGGTTCGGAGGAACAGATTCCATGGTCTTTGTGCATCTCTATGCTCAAAGATTTGGAGACTGTAGTTGAAGTTGCTGCCGAGCACTTCTATGGCAAGGAGGGGAAGTGGAACTTCATTATAATCTTGGAGTTAACGAAGTAAGACAGTTCTTGATGGACTAGTTCTGCTGAACTTGTTTTTTTTTTTTAACTTATGAGGTTGACATGTGACATATGTCATTGCAATTTAGGGCATTGGTTAGATTAGGTTCATTTCATGACAGTGGATACAATATGCTTCTTCAAGGTGGGGAGGTACTTAATGTCAAGACGTTTTCGGAGCTTCCTGAAGCTCATCTTGGTGGACTCAGGAATCCAGGATTGAGTGCTGGACATTGTGGACCTGGGCAATTACAGCATTTAAATGGCCAAATACCTCCAGGTCTTGAAGGCAGAGCCATGGCAGCTCTGAACAAGTTTGGGGACAAGGCTAGGATGGCATCTGATCAAAAGTTGTTGAAAAGCTTTCATTTTAAACCTCCTGGTATGGCCTGCTTCTGTAGATGTTAATCTTCTCCGTTTTCAACTAAGAGTTTGGCATCTCCTTCATAATATAATTTTTGTAAATTGATATTTTTATCGCAGCTGTGACGTTCAAGAAGCAAACTCTTTCAACCATTTTGTCTCAAAAAGGAGTCTATGGCATGTCTTTTGTGTTGGGCGAAGTTATCTCTATATTGAGACCACTTATTTATGTTATTTTGATTCGAAAGCTTGGAATTCAAGCTTGGAAGCCTTGGTTTCTTTCTTTGGCTTTCGAACTTACTGGATTTAGCTTTCTCTTGTATGGAACAAGCGCCAGTGGTAGAACTGGAGATAAACTTTATCATCTTTCCGCACCAGAGAAAGACGAGGTAAGTAAGTTGCACTTCTCTGTTGTAAATAATAACTATCTTTTCTCTTTTAAATCATACATCCTGCTTCAAATTTGTGAAAGCTGTAATTAAATTTGTTTCATGTGATAGTTTTTTCTCTTAAACTAGGCGAGTAATAACTTGTTTATTTCTCAATGCTTGATATGTTTGTTAATACTACTTGCACTTTCCTTGGTGTTAATATTTGCATCATTGATCTTGATTAGATCAAACGACGGAAACTGATATGGGCACTTTATGTCATGAGGGATCCATTCTTTACTAAACATACAAAGTATGTGTAGACTACTCCATGTACCTCTTGAAGATTGTTTTTTTATTGTGAAATAGTTTCTAACTCCTTTTATTTTCTCAGGCATCGTCTTGAGAATATTGATAAACTGATGAACCACATCCCATTTATTGGGTTCCTCACAGGTTTTCCTTAATTTCTCTACAATAAGACAACCTCCTATTGCTTTTTATTTTTTCATTGACATTGATGATATTTCTGGGTTTTCTTTGTCTTTTTGGTGTTCTCTAAGGATGCACTTTCACTCTTTGTTGCAGGTAAAATTGTTGAGCTGCTAGTTGGAGCTCAAACTCGCTACACTTACACGTCAGGTTCATAAGATACTTAAACCATCAGCATGTGGTCACCTCTTGTAGGGTTTTGTTTGTCATTTATTGCAAGGATCTGGTTTCTTGAACATGAAGATGCATACCCACTGCATTACTTCAGCATCTTGCAACTGAAAGCTATGTAAATTAATGATTCTGTTTTCCCATACATTTTGATAGATGTTTATAATAGTTCCCAATTGGAATGAGCAATTTGTTGTGCCCTCTTTTCTATTGATGTTCTTATTACTATCATATTTGGTCATTTATCACGGTGGTTTAGCAACATTGGGTCATTCATGGACTTCAAAACAAAGAACTTGTATGATATGTAAAGTATACATGTATCCAAATTTATATCCGTCTCTTGCATTAGCCAATCTATTTTGAGTAGTGAAATTACAATTGCAACTACATGGTTGTGATTTCTTACCAAGGTTTGAAATTATTGCTTTAGTTTATTTCTGTTACTAGATCTACTATTACTAAAATTACATTTAATGTATTCAGTTTTAGATCTACTCAAATGAAAGCCTTTAGACTCTAAAGTTGACCTCCATGATTCAAGTTTTTTCTGAGCTCTCTCTAGTCTTATCCACAAGAAGAATATCATCAACAAAAAGCATACATCAAGCTACATTCTCCTGTAAATTTCCAATAAGAGCAGCCATAACTGAAGCAAAAAGATATGGGCTTAAAGCCTGATGTATTCCAACTGACATAGGAAAATACTTGGTCAACCTATTTGTGTACTTCTATAAGAACTTGATGATAAGCTTTTTCTAAATCAACAAAAATCATACGTAGATCCCCTTTGTTTTCTCTATACTTTTTCATAAAGCCTCTCAATAAATTATAGCTTCCGTAGTAAATTTGTTAGGCATGTATCCAAACTAATTTTTGAGAAATTTTCATATCACGTCGTAACCTATGTTTAATTACTCTCTCATAGTTTTAATTTATAACCCATTAATTTACTTCCATTATAATTTGCACACTCTTATGCATCCCTTTTATTCTTAAAATAGGAACCAATAAACTCTTTCTCCACTCTCAGACTTTTTTTTTAGTTTTTAAAATAACATTAAAAAACTTAGTAAACTAAAAAATTATCAGATCTAAATATTCTCACACTTCTATTGAAATACCATCATGCACTATTATTTTTTCATTCTTAATTTTCTTAAAGCATCCCCAACTTCTATTTTATTAATGTGATGATGGAAATAAATAAAAATTTTTTTTTTTATATTAAAATCACTAAATTGATCATATTTTCAAAATGTTCTTTGAAAAGCTTATCAAAATATATATCCCACTTATGTTGAATATTCTCATCTAAAAAACTAATTTTTAATTTTCATCCTTAATACACTTTACTTGTACTGAATACTTACTTTCTTATCTCTTTGTTTGGTTAGTTTATATGTATCTTTAATCTTTGCTGTTTAATTTATTATAAAGATCATTTGAAATATAATTTTTAGTATCACAAATTACTTTCTTAGACTTTCTACGAGTTGTCTTGTATTTTTCCCAATCTTCATGCTTTTCATATGAACCAATTTTTTATAGCAAACTTTTTAATTTTTTTATCTTTTCCTGAACATTATTATTCCACTGTCAGTTATTTTTATTTATAAAAGTTTTTTATTTTGTTCTCTAAGCATATTTTTTTAACTTGCTTAATAGTACCTGTCACTTTTTTCTACACAGTTTAGCTTATTCATGAACTCCACAAATTTTAAGATCTTGAAGTTTACTCATAAAATTAATTTTATTTGTCTTTATTTGTCTTTTTAAGTGACCCAATCTTTAACTATGATATTATTTCGTTTTATTTTTCATATTGTAATTTTTTTCCTTTAAATCCAAAATCAATAATCGATGTTAGCAATGGCAAAATCATAAACTGAAACAAAACCTAATATAACTTTATCTTTTTTATTAGGCACTCCAAAATTATAATCACCATGAATTTTTTTTAAAATTTTTTATCATTCTACCAACTTGTTCATTTAAATCTCCTCCAATAAAAAAAAAAATTATTCAAGAGGTATTTTTGTATTAATATTTGAAGGTCATCTCAATTTTTTTTTTAAAAATATATATCCAAACCTATTTAGGGAGCATAAGCACTTATAGTATTAAAAATCTTAGTAACAATAATAATCTTTACAGTTATAATCATAAATCAAATTCTATTAATTTTTATAACAATATCTTACAAACTCTTATCTATAATTACATTGACACTATTTTCAGTACGACTCTTGTCTAAATGTCAAAGTTTAAAATGTAAAATATCAATCATCTTATTGTCTGTTTGTTTTGGCTTTTTGAACCACGATTTGAACCAAAATGCAGTTTTAAGGCGTTTGGCCCATCCACTTCCATTCCTCCGGCTTGGAACATTGTTTTGCGAATGAATAGTAGCCTAAAGGCAACTGCTAGCTCGCGTCCTGTGGTTAGGAAATAAAATTTGCGTTATTACCCCCGAGCAAAAACACTCAACAACAGTTTTTGAACTGGCTTTTCTAGATTCATAGCTAAAACAAACACACCTTTATTCTTTTCTCGTACACATTTAATTTCTTGAATACATAAGATATTTATTTTTCTATGAATAATAATATTTACTAAATTCATTAATTTACGTGTGAAAATACTTATAATCCAAGTTTCTATCCTAATATTATTTTCATGGACTAACTATTTTGCCTGCATACTTTCATAATATGCGACTCAAAGCTTACTTAACACTATACCCAGACGCCAGTGCTACGATCCTTACACGTTTATCACTATATTCAAGTTATACAACTCGTTGCTTCTAGGGGATGCCCTAACATTGACCCATTAATTTAAAGATTTATGTCATAGTTATTCGACAATTTTTATGATGGTTGTAGACTGCCTAGTGCAACCCTCCACTTCTTACATCCGAATGGAGGAACCAACAATGGTAGTGCTCCTGAATGTTTGTAATGATAATAAAATTTGTTTACTGATGCATCCCACTGGTTTTATTAATGGTGGGATAATTATGAGCAATAACTCAAATTCTTTCTGCTTTAATTAAAACAAATATCTCTGAATGAGTCAAAACATTTTTCCAAAATTTCTACTGAAACTCTTATTGGTGGTCAAACATAACTTTTCTTTTTTACTTAGTGTCAACTTCTATGGATTTGGTTATGGAACATAAAAATCTAGAATTATTCTTTAAATCGAAAATTTTATTCAAAAATTTTGTTGTAAATCGGACTATAATTAAAGCATATGAGAATCTTCAATCTATTGATAAAATGATTATGACCAAGAAGACAATACTCTCTTAGACTTCTCAAAATAATGAAATTTTTTTTAAAATAAGAATTTTTTAATTTTTTTTTAATTTAAAATGTGTCAAATTTCGTGTAATTTATTCATGTGCGGCGCCCTAGCAAAATGAGTGTTCTTCTTTGTTAAAATCGACGTTCTGGACGCGTTGGTGCTGTTTGTTTCGTCATTTGGGGTCGTCCGGACAACTTCGTCGACGGTTGGGTTAAAAAAAACGTCAAATTCAATTTTCATCGAAATTTTGAGTCCGTGATCGATCGTTTCAAAATTTATTTAAGTTTTCGACAAATAACAGCGCAAACGATGTGAATTGTGGTAATCAAATGTGTTGACTGTTCGAATCGCGAAGTTTGTGCTTGCGAATGTGCAAATTGTGCATAAGACAATCTGACGGCTTAATGATCCTATAGGGACTTCTTTTGGGTTTCCTCATGTTGATTTCAATCTCCTAAGTGCTAGAGGTCGATACCACACATGCGAAACTTCAAAAGGGTAAAGAAGTCTAAAATGAGGCGGGTCCCATTTCTAAGGCTCTAAGATAGTCAAAGGTAGAACCCCAATGCTACACCCTAAACCCTAAGAAGAAAACTAGACCTCACTAAAAATGAGATCAAAAGTTTATTCTGGTGTGGAAGGCTCCAATCAAATAAGCTGAACCTGCATGCTATTTCCATGAATGACAATATTTGAGCTTGAGGTTTTGTCAGGGATTTCTTCTAATTGGAGATCTTTATGCATGAGATCCATTCTTAACTCTTAAGAATCCAAAAGTAGTGTCGTTTGTCACCTCATATCCATCTCTGCCTTATGGCGGCAATGAGCTCGTTTCAATTGATTTACCTTAATTTGCATCCAATACGTTTGACTTTATGCTTGTACAATGCTACTTGAGGTTTCTTCAGTCCAAATGGAGTGATTCTCGGCCAATTTGAAATCATCTTGACACACTTTTATGTGAATTGATTCAATTTTTAAGTTGATTAGAATATATTTAGTTTAAAACTTTAGTTTTTTGGGAAAAGTTTCTTATATTGTAACATGAAAAATGAAGCGGAGGTGGTTCTATTTACTTCATGGTTCTTTTTAACTTCTGTTTGTTGAAGCG
>JXCR01118288.1:2482-22465 GCA_002079205.1 Phalaenopsis hybrid cultivar | reverse complement strand
CTGAACAAGAATTCATTGGGAAGTAATTCTTGTGATTGTTTAGTCTTACAAAATCTTATAATTCTTGCTTTTTATGTCTTTAATCATTTGCAAAGTAGTATTATAGAGCTCTTGTAGTCGTCTAATCTTTTTAGGCCTAGTCGTTTGCTCTTTCACTTTCCATGTGTGTCAATTCATTTTGCTACTACAGTTTAACCGAACATATTCTATTAAGTTAAAGCTAACGTAAATGCTAGATTATGTAGTCAATAATGTAGAGTTATTTCATTACATGGTATAGAACTGAAAGATATATGTCTGATTCATTTTGTACTAATGCACTTTTAAGTTTGAGCTGGGTTACGAACTTCATTCTTTCAAAGATAAAAAAAAAAATTAATATATTAACAAGAATAAAATAGGCATATAGACACTTGTATTTCTATTCTATTTATTTTAGAAAGAAAAAAACGAGTGATTAAAAGTTTATAAAAATAAAGAACTATTAAAAATATGTGGAATTCAGTTTATCCTAAAACCCCACATGGTTGACAGCCTTATCCCTTGGCACATCATTGCGCTTTTTCTATAAAAACTAATTGAGCAAATTAAAGATGAAATCATTAAAAAATTAAATAAAAAAGAGAGATCAACGTATTACTGTAGCCGGAGTAAAAAAATAATCAATCAAATCATAGGTCTTAACAATATGCAACTATATTGTAGAAAAATTTGTTGTATTATGTCGGCCGTTTTATTGTCCAACCTTCGTGGTTTGAAAAAAAAGTGAGTGATGATTTTGTGCTTTTGAAAATAATTTAAATATAAATATAACTTTTTTAAAGAAGTAACATTTTAATTTTTAAAATAAGTGAGACCAAACAAGTCTCACATTTTAAATAGTTTAGATGATTTAATACGATACTTNAGTTCAGCGTACCAGTCAAAAGCGATTCCCAAAAGACTGCTCACAAATTGACGACACAACAACGCATCACTATCCCCCACGTTGCCACAACTTACTCGGAAGTGCGCAACATGCTGACGGGGATTTCCCGTTCCATCAAATATCTTGAACAACGGTGGTATGAAACCCTCAGGGTATTGAACATTATCAAATTCTTCGGGATAGGGCCTTCCCTTTAAAATCAATGTCTCTCCTTTTGATTGAGTCATAGCTTTTCTCATCTGTTGTTCCACCATTTGGTTAATGTCTTTTTCTGATATTGATTCATGAATTGAGTCTTTTTTCGGTTGATCATCTTCATTAACCGAAGCGAATTCATTTTTACCATCGATGATCTGAACGTTTTCTAAATGGCCTGCCCCTGGGGGTACCATCGGCGGTGATTGTGATTGTCCTTGAATAGTGGCTATAGCGTTCGTCGTTTCTTCTGGTTGTTTCTTCATCCGGTTGATCTGTTCATCACGTTGTTGAATGACTCTTCGCAACTCATCCACGGCGTTCTCCTCAGTGGGTAAAGGAGCATCACACGAGGATAAGGTGGCTCTGGCCTCAATAACATTAATTTCTGTAAACTCTTCTATCTCATATTCTGACGGGTCGTAGGGTTCATCTCCCTTATCTTTTCTTCGTTCTTTAGACAATCGTGTAATGTCGGCTCGAAGCTTTTCTATTGTATCCTCGATTGTCCTTCCTTTGACAATTTTAAGGTCAATTGGAGATTTTTTGATGAACTTCACATCTTTTGCTGAGCACTGATGTAGTTGTGTAGAAGTCAGATGAAGCAACTGGATTAGCTGAAATCATATTGATAGAACCTCCTTCAGGCTCTTCCAAATATTCTTTTGAAATTATTATTCTTCCATTTTTTTTATTCTTTTCAAGCCATTCTTTGAAGCTAATACAATTTTCTATAGTATGTCCGAGCAGTCGGTGGTAAGGACAGTAGTTGGGATGATCTTTCATGTTGACTTCCTCCGGCCTCTTTGGCTCTCGTAATGTGAATTTGGGATTTTTAATCAAATCCTGGAACATCTTGGCTACAGCTTCTTTTCTGAAAGAATATACTTTGTTCACTCCTGTTATCATCTCAGATTTTCCTTCGAATGTCGTCACCGACCTTGGATCATTATTGAGAGATAGCNATATATATATATATATATATTTATAAATTGGTATATATATATTATCTAAATTTCCTAATTTTTCAAAACTATTTAATTTAATTAAATTTAACCGTTACCTTCCCCGGCAACGACACCAAAAACTTGGCTCCCTAATTTTTTGTATGTAAGGATTTATGAAGTTGACACCACTACAGCGCAAAAAACTTGGTCCTTATATGTAAATTAAGTTGTGTAAAAAATATATATAAATTATAAGTAATGGATAATAGAATTCTACGCAAGTATACAAATCATTATCAAGTAATAATGGACTTTCTATTTAAGCCCCAAATATCGATCCTACGGGGAAAGTGTAAGTTAGCAATAATAAATTTTAATAGGAAATTTGTAGAAAATCAAACAAAATCACTATCACTAATTTCGAATGTTGAAATTTTAAACAAACTAAATCACTTAACTATTAGCAAAAATGGAAATGCAACTTTTAAATATTAAATACTAATCTAAGAACTATGTTTAGGTAATGAAGATTTCTTATGTGAAAAAACATCATTCCCACTACAACGAAATTTTGGTGAAATGAGATGAGATAAATGTTTTTAATATGTATTGTGCCAAATATGAGTAATTTTAATTCTCTACCCTGATACAGTGCATAGAAAATAATTGACTAATCTTAGGTTTAGTCCCTAAATTCGTGGCTTGGCTAGGAGGATACCGGCTCCCACTTCCCTTCACTTGAAAGCTAACTCTCGCTTTAATTTTTAAACACTAAGATCAAATTGGGGATTTTAGTCTGTCACCCTAAAGATTCTCTAATTTTACACCCAACAAAAAATATTTCCCTATTTATTTGCACTTAATTTCACGAACGAATTTCTTTTTCATGAAATTAAATGTGATCCTCAATTTGTTGTAGAACTCATACTCAATTTCCAGGATCATATATTTCATAACATATTTTCACAAATCAATTGACCAGACGAAAAAGTAAATTAAGTTTGGAGTTGAAAAATCATCACAAATTATTTTATATTTTAATTATGACACATTCATTTTATCTCTTCATTTCACCATATCTCATAGTAGGGGAAAAGATAGAGGGAACTACTCAGACTTCATGAGAAAGATACGAAAAAACACAAATTTCATATATAAAATAAAGTTTATACAATACTAAATAAACAAACTTATCTGGAACTCTTTATCAAAGCAAATCCTTTGTAGTTTTTCCTTAGAAATGCGGAAAAAAGAATTCTCTCACTTTTCTCCTTCTCCACTACCCTTATGGAAAGTTTCACACTAAATCTCACCACCAAAACTCTAAACTATGAAAGCAAAATCACTAATTGACTCTAATATGGTAGTGGAATGGAATGATGTGGAGCGAAAAATGAACATAGAGGAGCCAATTTTATGATGAAATTCGGCCCCAAATAGAGCCCAAGGTCGGTTCTCTAATAGGTGCCTCCAAAAACTCTATAAAAAGTCGTCCAAATACTTCGAACCTTCTAGAAAAGTGGTCTGCACCACCTTCGGCGCTGGTTTGGCATTGTCGGCACTGAGTAAAAATCTCCAGTGTTAAATTGTTCTGCCCCGTCGGCGCTGTCGGTGCTGAGCATTTCTTCAAAAACTTAATTTTGACTCTAAATTTCATCACTTTTGTTTTCTTTTTGCTTTAAGCCCTAAAAATCAACAACCTGTAAGAAAACATCAAAATACCTTCAATTAAAGTGTAATATCACCAAAAAATGAGTATAAAATATGTGTCTAAAAATGCATATATTTTTTGTGTATCAGGACCATTTAAAGTGATTAAAGTCTATCATTATGGAACTATTGTTATTAAAGATCCTAAAACTGAAAAGATATTTAAAGTTAACGAGCATCGATTGAAATATTATTATGAATGACACAAGCCACAATTTAAGAAAATTTTGATGTTAAGTCATCCTGATTAAACAATGGTACGTCGGGCTGAAGACATTAAACCAAGCGCTTTGTGGGAGACAACCCAAATATAAATTTATATATGTATCTATATATTACTATTTTATTTGATAAGAGTTTTATATATTAGGAAATAATAATATTTTTGAATCCTACACAATTTTATATATCATAAATTAAGACAAATATTGATATTGCAGTAAAAATTTGGAATCGATTTGAACAAAAAAATAAGAGACGCAATTTTGGCCTCTGGCTCCGACGACACCCATCTACACGAGCCATGACACCGACAACACAATCGGGAGCACCAACAACGCCGAGAGCAGTTCGTGCTGTTCAGAAAAAATTTGGCGGACTTTGGCGGGATTGCACTTCAAAATAACCGCCGAGAGGTGCTTTTAAAGGCCTAAAAACTGCCTTGGACGACCAGAAACTTCCAAATTTTGAATTTCATGGCTTCCAATTCAAGAAATAGTTCCAGGTAGGGAGTTTTCAATAGAAGAAAATTTATCAGTTTTGACGCGCAGAGATTATACGACAAAGTCATTATGAAAAAGAGACTTATCAAGGAGAGGCTTTGTCAATCATGGATTGAGTAATCCAAGTTCACGATTGAGAAAATCATTGTACAAAGACGTTGTGAAGTTCTATGCTACACTACCGCTGCAGTTGTTGTACCAGTAGTAAAGGAATTCTATGCTAATTTACATGAAATTACCCAAGGAGTTGTCTTTGTTCGAGGTAAGACTGTGTCATTTACTCTGGCTCGAATTAATGATTTGTATATGATAAAAAACGTGTCATTCAGTCATTATAAAAATTTTATCCCAACGAGAGATATGATGCAAGATGTATATAACTTTCTAACAGATGAAAATGATAATTGGGAAATCAGAGACGAGGGATACGTTAGTTTCTTCGCTTAACTGCTTAATTCAATATCAAAATAATGACATTTCTTCATATCTACAAAATTACTCCCTACCATGAAGATTAGTAGAGTTACAAAAGAAAGTGTAATTTTAAACTATTGCATTCAAATGGAAAAGCCCATTGATGTGGGATCGATTATTTTCAAATCTATTATGGGTATTATTATGAATGAGCCTATATATGGATTGGGGCATCCTTCCACAATTTTCTTACTTTACAGTCAATATCAAATGTCATATGAAAGTTGGGAGAAAGTATTATTACCTTGAAAGCCCATGATTCCTATTGATGACAATTATATTGAGAATAGAAATGAAGCATTAGATATTATCTTGGATCATGCATCACATGCTTCAACATCATTAATGTCACAAACAGTTGGCAGTTTAATAACTTTGGAGAAGAAAAAGAAGAAAATAGAAAGAGAACTTCAGAGTATTATGAATGCAATAGGAAATCTTAACTACCTTTTTGATCACCTAGATTGGAGGATGAAGGAGAACTTTGATCATACTGGAACAATTGAAGCAGGATTGGTGTAGATGTTCAAGAAAAATGGATGGATTGATGAAAATTCAACTGATCAATTCCTGTACCGACCCTTCTACAATTTGTACGTCCATTACCAGTCTATGAGAGATATTAGAGGAGGAGAAAGTACTGAAGATGAAGAAGAATAATTGAAGAAGTTGGACTCTTAATACGCCTAAAATATATAGTATTTTTATACACATTTTTATACCTATTTTTGAGATATTGCACTTTAATGGAAGATATTTTTGTGTTTTCCTTTCAGGTACAGATAAAAAGGTGAAAAATGCTTAAACGAGTGAAAAATGATCAAATTTGGAGCAAATAAGTGAAAAATGTGCAAAAGTGTTTTGGCGCCTAAGCGCCAGATCCGATGCTTAAGTGCTGGTTAAACAGAGAAGGCCGCACCTAAGCGCTAGAGGCCCCGCGCTTAAGCGCCAGTGACAGTTATTGGATGAGAAAATTCAGTTTTTGTGAATTTTGGAGAGGTTTTTGAGGCACCTATTGGCTTAATAGGTGGTTACAACCACCATGGACAAAAATTATTGCGAAAAGATGCATCTCTTGGGGAAATACATCGAATCAAGACACATTTTGAAGAGATACTAAGACACCTTTTAGAGAATTATAAAAGAAGGAAGATTGAGACTGTGAAAGGGGTCCTGAAGGTATTGAGAAAGTTTTGAAAGTTTTAAAATTAAGGAGTTAGTTGGAGAGATTTTCAGGCACCACATATTTATTCTTTTTTATTTTAGTTTTATATTGAGAGTGTTGTAAAATAGAAGAGATTCAAAGGAACTTAAAGAGTTTGGTGGAGAACTTGAGATAAGTTTTTATCTTTTGTTTTATACTACTTTTGGTTTAAATTGAGACTTGTTGTTGGTTTGACAATGATTTCTACTTTTAAACTAAAGTATGGTTTTGTTTTATTCCTAGATTCTGAGTAGTTTTCTTTATCTTTCTTCTTAAAATGATAAGTAATTAAGTGTTGGATGGAAGTTGTAGAGAGTATTGATCTTTAATGTTGGAAGAAGTTGTGATGATTTAAATTCATGTATTTCATTTCTTCTTGATTTGGCCAATCCAGATGTTAAAATTTGTTGTGAGAACATGTAAGAACCGGGCTGGTATTGTCTCAATCAATAATTGGAAAGAATCACATGAGGTTGTTTGAATGAGAATGTAGTTCATATGATTGAGTGTAAATAAATAGGGAAATATTCATTGAAGGGTGTAGAGTTAGAGGACTTTAAAGTGACAGGTTAAAACCCCAAACTTGGTTTATTGTTTTAGGTTATGATACGAGATGTTAGCCCCCATGTGGGGGGAATCGAGGGAACTTTAGGGTGAGAGCTAGTATCTTCCTTGCCTAGCCGGTCTTCAGAACTATTCAAACTTTAAATTAGCCAATATTCTTTATAGCATCTCTAGTAAGGGTAAATTAACCGGTCTTCAGAACTATTCAAACTTTAAATTAGCCAATGTTCTTTATAGCATCTCTAGTTAGGGTAAAGAATATTATTGCTCCTATTTCGCACAACACAATATGCATACTTCCAAAACAGAATTTCTATACGTATTACTGATTCATGATAAGGAGAAAGATATTTTCATTTTTAGTGTTTTTCTTCTACAAAAACTCAAGTTATCTTTTTTAAGTTTGTTCTATTTTTGTCAAAATATTAAAATTACAAAAAATATTTAAACTTTCTTTACTGCGAAAACGTCTTTAGTTTAAATAATTGTTCTTTTAAAAAAAGAAAGTTTTCCAAAAAGTGCATATTGCATATCTTCCTTGTAGGTTCGATATTCAAGTCTTAATCAAAAAGTCATATGTTACTTGATAATAATACTTATACTTGCGTAGTATCACAATATATATAAATTAAAAGTTAAATTCTTATTTTTCTTCAAGATCAAGTTTTTGATTTTGTTGCGAAATAAGGAAATATAAGTGAAAAATATAATCAGAATTATTGTTGTACTATTGCATATAAGCAGTTTCGGGATCAACTCTCTACTATTTTTAAGTAATTATGTTTTTAATGTGATTGTGTGGATTTACTTTACTTTACTTTACTTTGCTTTAGAACTCTATTAACTTCGATTATGTGTATAGTTTTGTGTCAGCATTCTAGCGTTGTGGTTTGATTTCGACGCTGAATTTTAATTTAGTTTGCTTCATGTATGTGAAAGTGTGATTAGAAAAATATATTTGTAAAAAGTGTATTTTCATATATAAAAGTTAGTTTCGTGTTGTTTTTGAAAATGCTTGTTTGTGAATTATTTTAAGATAAAAATTAGTGTTAAAAAAGACTAAATAGACTTTGTAGTGAATTGAAAAAAAAAATTTGAAAATTGCGAAAATTAAAAAAGTCAATTTTGGCAACTGGCGCCGACGACGCCGGCAAGGGCGCCGACAGCGCCCTCGACTCGAAAATCCCCAAACCCCTTAAAATTCGCGATTTGCACAGTAAAAACACTATTTTTACCCTTTTGGTCACCTTCAACTTCCGATTTTTGCACCTAGGGCTTACTATTGCTTGGATTTGAGGCGATTTTAAGGCAAAAGAAATTCAGATTTCATCTTCTCAAGGTAAGAGCTACACTTTGAATTCAAAATTTTTTATTTTCACCAAGGATTTATCTTACATTATCGATATCCGAAATTTTGAAATTTTTTTAGAAGATTTTGAGAAAATCCTTTGGTGAAGAACTCTTACTTAGTAGATTTAGGTTTAAAACGTTCCACATTGTGATTTTTGGAATTTTTGGGAATTTATTTGGATTTTATAAAATTTTCTTAGATTACCATGTCACCGAGAATGGGCAAAGAAAAGAGAAAGGTGGATTATGATGATCAAAAGTTTGTCAACTACAAGGCTAACATTTATTTCAATAGTTTAGTTGCAACTAATAAAGTAATTCCAGATCGAGGATTTAAAAATCCGGGTGGAGAAGTTGAAAGATTAATCAATGCTCGACAGTGAGAGAATTTTTGTTACTTTACTGCCGAGGCTATTATTGGTATAGTGATGAAAAACTATGCCAACTTTAAAGAAACTTCTGAATACTACGTGTTTGTTCGTGAGAAAATGGTGGAATTTACTCCAAGGAGGATTAATGAATTTTATCAGTTAGAGGATGTGTATAGCTGCCAGTACAAATCATTTTCTTCTACAAATGAGGCCTTAGATGAAGTTATTTTTTTTCTTACTGATGGAACAAGAGCTTGGAAGGTGAAGAATGATGTTAAGGTAAACTTACCTCTTTCTATGTTAAATGTAGTATCTCAGGCCTAACACAACTTTATTTCTGGTAGAATGATACCAAAAAATCATCATAATTAGGTTACAAAGGATAGAGCCATCTTGAAATTTTGTATCCAGCAGATGAGAAGGATAGATGTAAGCTCTATTGTTTATAGTAATACTCGTTCTATTGCTTTAGGAGAGACTACTAGTGGTTTAACACGCCCTGCCCTGATCTTCACACTATGTGAACAGCCAGGAGTTGATTTTAGAATGGATGAGGAGAGGATTGAACCTCTAAAACTTATTGGGCCTGCCAATATTAAGACTTATGAATCTCATGTTTGATGGAGATCTGGAAGTATGAGCAGGGATATTCCTTCTACTTCAAGTACCCTTACTCTCCAGGGACTTATGGAGCAACTGATGATCCAACAGGTAGAAATCTTGAGAATGGAAAATATGGAGGCTAAAAATGCACACAATGATGATTTGATAAGGCAAAAGTTTGAATATGATGTTGCTTATGATGATGTGATGGTCAGATACATGAGGGGTGACCACTCAGTTCAGTTTCCTACTCACTCTATTTTTACCCTGTAGCAGCAACAAAACTTGGATTTGGAAGAAGAAGAAGATGATTGGTGATGTTTTAGTTTGATTTTTTTTGTTTAGTTTATGTTCGATTGTACTTTATTGTTATTATTGTTTGTTTTTAGAGTGTGATGCTTTGCTTTATTTTAAATATTATGTTGTATTGTGAACAATGGGATTGTGAAACTGTTTTTACATTGGAAATCATTTTAGTACTGTTGTTAGTTTTTAGTACTTTGTTGAATGTATTTGTAGTTAACTCTTTCTCAGCAAATTTTTATATGTATTACGTGTTATTTAATGTTTTAAGTCATGTAGCTTTTCATATTAACACCTGTAATATCTCAGAGTTAAGTTTCAATATCAGAACATTCAACAGGTAAGTCTTTCCTTTGTATATTAAATGTTTTCTTTCACCATTTATTTTTTTTTTCAGTTTTTCATGCTAAATCTTTTAAAAATTTAAGTTTGGGGAGAAAGAAAAATTCCTTTTTAAATAAAAAAAACTTAATTTTATTTATCCTCAATTAGCTATATTTTCAAAATTTTTAAAATTTAACATGACCATTGGTAACTTTAAATAACTATATTTATGTTTCTAAATATATATAGTAAACTTAAGTAAAAATTTTCAGTAATAAAGGTTAATTTTAAATATTAAGATATTTGGTATGATAGAATAAGACAGTTTTTCTATTGTAAGAAAAGGAATTTGTATTTTTGAAGTATTAAAAAATCTTAGAGATTCATGTAAGAATAAAAGAATAAAATTATGAAAAATCTTTAAGGCTAATATAAATTTATAAAGTGAAGGAATGTGAAAAGTTTTTAACTTTAAGAAGAAGATAGTGAAGTTCAAAATCATTAAAAGTTATTCAGATATAATAATCCCTACATAAAAAAAGGAGAAAAGAAAAGAAAAAGAAAAAGAAATGAAAATGATCCTGAAAAGAAAAAAAAAATGGAAAGAAAAGAAAAAGATGTAAGGATAAGCTTGAGGAGATGCTTATTAAAAAATTGGCTTCACTTGAATCAACTTAAAGAAGAAGGCTTGATTACATTTTTTAAACTTATATTCCAGTATTAGCGTATTTACTAGTAAAGTTTCATGAAGTTCTTTTTCTTATGGATATTCTAAGTGGCTTTAATATTAATAATTTGCAATTTTCTTTGAAAAGAAAAAGAATAAGAAATCTTAGACTTGACTACCATATATTCTTATACCTTTAATATTAATTGGAGTTATTTTACATTTTTCTTAAGTTATGTTATTGTATTTAGTGGACTAAAATATGAAAATTTAGAAGTTAAATTCTTTGCCATGAGTCATATTTTTTTATATAGTAAAGGAGTTACTTGAGGACAAGTAACATTTAAGTTTGGGGGATTTTGATACACTAAAAATACATGCATATCTAGACCTATATTTTATACTCATTTTTGGTGATATTGCACATTAAAGAAAGATAATTTTCATGTTTTATTGCAGATTGTTGATTTTTAGGACTTGAAGCAAAAAAGAAAGAAAAAATGATGTAATTTGGAGTCAAAGTGGAGCTTTAGAAAAAATGTTCAGCGCCGACGACGCCATTTGACAGAGAGCACAGATTAATTAAATGGCTACTGGCGCCGACAGTGTCAATGTCGGTGCAAGCCCTATTTCTAGAAGATTCGACAAATTTGGACTCTTTTTTAAGAGTTTTTGGATGCACTTATTGAAGAACCGACATTAGGCTCTATTTAGAGCGAAAATTGATCAGAAAAATGACTCTCTTCACCCCTTCACACCTTTCAACCGCTTTCCACTCTCTTCCACACTATTCTACATTCCCTACATCCACTTAGAGTCCATTAGTCATTTATTTTCTTTATAGTTTTGAGTTTTTGTGGTGAGATTAAGTGTGAATTTTTCTCTAAGAGTGTTGGAGAGGGAAAGAAATGAGAGATTTCTTCTTCCTACATTTTCTAAGAGATGCTACAAGGGATTTACTTTAAGAAAAAGTTCAAGATAAGAGTTATTTGTTTATTGTTGTTGTATGAACTTTCTTTTATATATGAAATTTATTTTTTGTTGTAACTTTCTCATGAAGTCTGAGTAATTTCCTTCTTTCTCCATACTTTGAGATATACTTTCTTTTATATATGAAATTTGTGTTTTGTTGTATCTTTCTCATGAAGTTTGAGTAGATTCATTTATCTTTCTCCCTACTCTGAGATATGATAAAATGAAGAGATAATTTGAATGTGTCAATGTTAAAATATAAAATAAATTGTGATGGTTTTTCAACTCCTTTCTTAATTTACTTTTCGATCTGATAAATTGAATTGTCAAAATATGTTGTGAAACATATGATCCGAGAAATGGAGTATGAGTTCTACAATAAAGTGAAAATCACATTTATTTCCATTAAGGAGTATTTTGTTCATGGAATTAAGTGCAAATAAATAAGAAAATATACATTGTTGGGTGTAGAATTGGAAATTTAAGGGTGACAGACTAAAATCCCCAATTTGGTCTTAGTGTTTAAGACCGTTAGCCTTCAGAGGAAGGGAAGTTGGAGCTCTGGAGTGAGAGTCAATATCCTCCTAGCCTAGTCACGAATTTAGAGACTAAACCTGAGATTAGCGAATGATTTTCTATAACACTAAATCAAGGTAGAGAATTAAAATTGCTCCTATTTGGCAAAATACATATTTGAACCATTTATCTCATCTCATTTTACCAAAAAACTCATTGTAGTGGGAAAGATATTTTTTCATATTAGAAAATTTCATCACATAAATATAGTTTAGTAGTTACTATTTTAAACTTTGCATTTAAATTTTGTTAGTAGTTAATAATTTAGTTTTGATAGTATCTCAAACATTTGAAATTAGTGATTGTAATTTCGTTTTATTTCTGTGAATTTCCTTGTTAATTTATCATTTCAAATTTAAACCTTCCTCGTGAGATCGATATTTGTGGTTTTAATAAAAAGTTTTATACTACTCGATAACGATACGTATACTTGCATAAAATCCTTACATTAAGTGCTTAACGTTCTTATTCATAAAATACCACATCAAGTNTAGTGACTGTAATTTCGTTTTATTTCTGTGAATTTCCTAGTTAATTTATCATTTCAAATTTAAATCTTCCTCATGAGATTGATATTTGTGGCTTTAATAGAAAGTCATATATTACTTGCTAATGATATGTGTACTTGCGTAGAATCCTTACATTAAGTGTTTAACGTTCTTATTCATAAAATACCACATCAAGTTTTGGCACCGTTGTAAAGCGTAGTCAACTTTATAATTTTTACACAACTATATTTTCGGGGATCAGTTATCTCCAGCCACTTCTCAGCTACTGCCACTTGCTTCTTCGTCCCCTTTGCCCGAGCATATGAGGTTTCAGGCTTCTCTTCGGTGGTAGCCCATTTCACCTTTGTTCAGTTAATGGAAAATTGACTCGTGTTTCAAAGATACCGACACAGGATAAGGACACGACACGACACAGACATGAAACACATATTATTAAATAAATAGGACAGGAACACGCGTCGAGCATGCCATTATAACATTTTTTTAATATATATATATATTATGAATAATATAAAAATAAAATAAGAAATTTAATAGCATTATCATTCAAATATTAATATGTCCAAAACAAGAAATGCCAACCCACACGAATGATTGACGAACCACACAAGCCCATTTGTGAAAAAAGAAATTGAATGAATAAGTCGAACATATATGTTTAAACTTTAAATAAATAAAAAATGTTTAAAACTTTACTTGTAAAAATGTATCTTAGATGTTTAAAAAATATTGTAAAAAAATTTAATTCACTAATTTAAGACACGAGTGTCTGACACGCATATCTCATTTTTAATTTAATACTATTTAAATCAGGCACATGGATGTTTCCGACAAGTGTTCGGGGCTTGTGGAGCGAGTGTCACCATCCAGAAAGTGTCTATCATTGCACTGTTCTTTAGTTAGAAATGTGCATGCATCATAGCCATTGATTGATAATGTAAGGCCTCCCAGAATATCAGATGATATCGATTGACCGCTTGATAAAGCTCTTAACGTGCAAGATTCCTCGGGAACTTTCCAAAAGTGAGGGACCAGATGACCTCAACAATGACCGAAGGGTAGCACACTAGCACCGAATAATCATAATGTCAATCCATCCTCATGTCAATCATGGCATACCGCTCGTCAGTGATAGTCCAAAGGAACCCATGGAAGTAAGGAACCTTTCTGTTTCTGCATGGAAGGAGGAGGAGGTGGGACATCGAATTTGCAATGAGGGCCCTCCCCCCTAGTGGGGTACCTCTTCTTTGCAAGACGCAGGCCTAGGCTCTTGATCAAAATCATACTCTATATCGGTCAGACTAATGGGAGATGCTCGACTAGCTTCACCCTTTGTTTATAAATTAATAAAGGATGGGTAGGTCGGCCAAGGGGTAGTTGACCTCATCTCTGCTCTTTCCGCCAAAGCATCTCCCTCAAAACTGCTCGACGCCACCACACTCGGTGTCCTAACATCTTCTTCATGGCATGCTTTCGAAGTGTCCACACCTTATAAAGAATCTTTGGCTTTCATCTCAACAATGATTAATTCACTTGTGGAAACTTTCTAAACAATAAGAGTAGTTAAGGATACATAAAAAAACAAACTCCCTACCTTCGGTTGTAACCTCGACATGAACAATCACAGATGTTGATTGACCGGCAACCATAGAGGTTTTGGAGAGGGTAGCCTTCTCTCATGGTTTCTTCTCAACAGCTTGAGTAGCAATCGCTTTATCTCGTGAAACTTCTTGGGCGTCTGAGGCAGCCCAGAGCTCCTTTGTCATTGACCCAAACTTCTCTGACCACAACTCCCTTTTGAAAATTTATGGTTCAAGATACTAGAAAGACGGCAACTGCTAACTCTCTATTATTGCTCCATAGGCACTGAGGTGATCCTACAGAGACTTCACCTTCTTAACTACACCACCTATCAGGAGGACACATATACCCTAATCACCAGTTAATGAGTCGATCGGGAAGCGCATCTTACAGTCCTTGATTTTGTTTTCCAACTATAGTAGCTAAAATCTATAGTTGCCCGAGAACTGGACATAACTGTCCCTACCGATCGAAAATGTGTACATGTGAATGAATAGGTCTGTCAATCATGATATGTCTTTTCAGCGTCAAAAGATCATGATTGTCGTTATGGAGTTCGACATGACATGTGCAGGAATAACCTGTATCTGTTGAAGATCGCCCAGAGTTCATAGTGGAGTTCCAACCACAAGCTAATTTTGAATTGGTCTCGGTAGAACATAAGATCTTCCCTGAACTTGTTTGTCACTCAGTCATAGATTTCTACCACTTAGAGTTGAACGACTAGATCATAAACACAAGTTTTATGAAGGCGCTCCACCTGGTTTGCAGTCATTATGAACATCACTTTTGCCGAAATTGAGCCAGAGAATTATGGAGAGAACTTGGGAGCCATCGAAAAGAAACACAGAAAAGAAGATTGGAAGAGGGAAGCCAAGAAGCGGAAGAAGAAATCATCGTGTGATGCAAAACCCCCTCACTGTTATTTATAGGGTGAGAAGAGAAGATGAACTGTCAGGAGCATAATTAGTCAATCTCAAAACTGCACTCATAGAACATCGACACATGATTAGAGACAAAAATTTAATTTTATTTCAAAAATTAAAAATTACAACTACTTGGAAGCTACTCCAGGTGAAATGTTTTTTAAGGATTTCACTCACTGCTTCAACCTAGACATGCTCTTATTGAAGTAGCCTTTTATATAAAACCTCTCTTTATAACTTAATTCGGTCTACTCAACCAATTTCTACCTAGATCCAAAACATGGAAGATGCCTCCCGGACGGCCAGTAGCCCTGCTCAAAGTGCTACCATTTCATCGTTAAGGGCATTTGTTTCCTCACAAAGGGCCCCTCCCATTAGATCAACCTTCTCAACACATGACAAAAACCCACGCATCTCCATGGCTTGAGGGAGCCCATCCGACCAAAGTAGTCCTCCATCTCATGCAAACGGTGCACCAACGAACCAAGGGATATTTAGCATCCATCAGTTGCTTTCCTATGGGCCTTGCTAGGACCACCCAGATGGTTAGTGCCTTCATTCTCGCCTTAGAGTTGATTGCCTCCAAACTGTCCTTGATCCACAACCACAGGAACTGTGATTGAATCCATATTAATGTCCATCGAAGGTGAATCGATGATCGTAATCTCCAGAACAAGCTGGGCTGCACCAATGGACAATATAAAAAAAAAAGAATTTTAGAGAAGAATAAAAACCATAAAAGCAAAACTGATTTTAAATGACACCTCACCCTCACCAACTTTCTCCTGCGCCTCAAGAGACAATTTAGCATCGGTAGTTTCTTGCACCTCGAGCAAAGCCATAATACCAACAACACCCTGTGTGTCCCAATTAGTAGGCAGGGTTTGAGACTCGGAAAGAGTTGGGATAGGAAGTATGGCAAGAAAATTGCCTGATGAAACATGAGCCTCTGTTTGAGTGACCACCCGTTGTCGGTGGTGGAGCGAGTTGGACAATCGCACATGATCCTCCTGATTGGGCATTTGCCTCTTCTTTGCAACAATCTTCTTCTTCCTTTTCTCACCCTCTAAATGAGATTGCACTTTCATCTCTTTAAGAGCCTTAAGGTATGTTTCCCTTTTATAGGGATTGGATTTCAAAGCCGGTTCTCGTTCAACATGGTGGCGCTTGGAATTTAGTCAACCGAGACAAGAAAGAGATGAGAAGAAGATGATGGAGGTCAGTCTTTGACACCCTATTTATAGGAACAAAGGGCACAAAACCCATGGAGTTCAATCATTGTATCATTGATCAGTCATGAGTGAAATTTACTTTTTACATTAAATGCACTTGTTCTTATTGTAGTACGAGTTCTAAGAAACAAGAGAATCAAATAACTAAATATATATACATGAAAAAGTGTCAGCATGAATCTCGAGGAGATCTAACTGTACAAATGAGAAATGACATATTAAAGAAGGGGCCCACCAACAAATACCTAACGGCCCAATTATCCGTCCAACGTATCAAGGCAAAAACCAAGCAAGGAAACCGAATGGCTCAAACATGAGTAGTTTAACTAGAAGCGATGTACGGGGTGATCCAAACCATTCCCCAAAATAAAACCAGCCTAAGGTAGGAGCTGACCCCTCGGGTCCTACAATTCGATTGGAGACATCCAACTAAGTCGCTAAACATCATCAAGAATCGATAGAACAACTCTTAGCCATCCCTCAGGATCTCTTTGTCTAAGGGTAGCCAGGTAACAAAGATTTACTCTCTACTCGATAACCTAACTTTGCTCTATCAAGATGAGTTGCTCATCAGAGATCGAGGTTCGACGATGAGACTTGACTATCTGATCGACAAAACTAAGCTGATTCGGTCAACCTTGCCAACCCTTTGTTAGAAGGAGATCAACCAACCGGTGACGCATACCATACGTTGCTGACCAACGATGCTTATTAAGCCCATTCAACCCAATTCACCGGCAGTGCCTATGGTGGTACTAAGGCTAGTTAGTCACGATGGAATATATATTGAGAGTCAATGATACTGCGGTTAATTGTACTCCACCTGTTCAGTTAACCAAGCCAGAGAGCAACCAAGCTATGGGCCCGCAAAGTTTAAATACTAAGAATAACTTATATACCCCCACTAAAGCAAACACATAAATATAACTTCATATATTATACCCCATTTCTTTATAAATAGTGGATCATTGCATAAAGAAAGGGTTACATTCTCCTCACAAATTATTATTCATTACCATGCATCTCTATCTCTATATCTCTATCTCTCACTCTCGTCTTACACTCTATTCCTAGGGTATGATTTACAGATAGATCATAATTCAACTAGTATAGACTCCCATAAAAAATAACATACTTTAGTTCAAACTTTTGCTCATATAATCATATTGATTATAAAATCTTCCTATAGAGGGAATCATTTTATTTATGCTAAAAAGGGCTGTTAATTTGAGTGGCACGGTAAATTGAGCAAAATTTAAAATTTACCTTATTACATGCAAATAATTTACCTCTAACTATTGAATATCTTATAATATTTTTGGGCTTGGTTCTTATATTAGGTCTGATAATAGTATTACTTACTATCTTATTAATTTTGCCTTTCCATTGGGATCACAATAGAGCTTTTAGCGATTCACATGAACAAAAAACAATTTCTTGCTCATTCTTGAGATCATTATGCAAAGCTTCGCGTGAAACATATAGATTGTGATTAGGTGCACAAGTGAGCTGAGTGAGCTCAAACTAGACTTGTTAAGGAGCTCATAACTCAAGCTTAGCCTGACTTAGCTTGCGAGCTTATCGATTAAGCGCGATTACATTAACTAATTTACTAATTAATCTTACTTTTCTTTGAATAAATAAAGCTTATACCATTCCATAAAATTATGATATACATTCATCAAAATTGAGCTTTCAAGTTGAGATTGAGCCATGTATTACTAAGACGATTCAAACATGTGCTCTAGTCAAGCTCATGTCATGAGCTCGAGTCGAGCTCGAGCTAGCGCCAATCATATATCTCACAAGTCGAGCTCGAGTTTAGTGTAACTCTAGGTTGACTCAACTCTTTTACACTCCTAATTGTAATTTGCAAGTTCCTTCAATAAATAGGCATGAGCATCTTTTATTTTATTTTATTGAATTATTAGTGTGTGTAGAATTCTAATAGGGAGCCTTCAACTAACAAAAGAAAACAATATATGAAGCACATATACAAAAACAAGATCCGCACATGACAGGAATACAGAGAAAAGACAGCAATAAAAACTAGGACATATGCATCATGAGCATGCATGTTTTTTTTTATATAAATTATTAAAAAAAACAATATAATTAAAAGTACTTAATGTCAATATTATTTTATCAAAACACAGCACAAAATAAAGTGCAATGTTGAATGAATCACATAAACAGCTTAAATGAAAAGATTAACAGCTACAATCCATTACTCCATCAAATGTACTTAAATTGCAATAATACATCATATAGCCACTTAATTCCTATGTATTTACATATGTGATATACACACACACACACATGTCACTTTATCTATACATGAAAAGAAAATTTCACATTTTAAAAGTTAAAATAATGATATTTTTGATGTGATATGAAAGATTTAGGTGGTATAAATGTTAAAAAGTAAAGTTTAGGAGTTAGATATGCAACTACTTAGAAAATGGGTGGTTATGTAAATGCCCCCTTTTTACGTCCATATCGAAAATTTACTCAACCATAGAGCCAGTTAGAATCATAGCTATAAATTAATCACAATATGACACTGAAGTGTTTACCTTTTTTACTTCTATCCGTTGGTAAGATCAAATTCCATGGCACAAACTAAGGCTTTATTAGCCTCATCAATCAAAATATCAATCACCAAAAATCTCCACAGGAGCATGAACCATTTGCCACATGGTGAAAACGTTTACTATCCCTCACCAGTAATTCTCTTGTGGTAATCTCCGAAACCAACTTCGCAAAATTGTGGCAATCAACACAAATTCTTAGGTTCTTTGTTACTCTCAGAATCCCATTTTGAGAACTAAACATCAGCCCAAATGCTATTGCCAGCTTTTCACTATGACCAAGCAATATCCTCTCCTTCTGCTCATCATCTACATCATGTAACACGCAGCTCAAGTCAGGAATATAGCCAATCTCTCTAATCTTCTCACACAACTCCCTCACCTTCGCATTTACTTCATCCTTCTGAGGATGCGAGCGATCGCCGGAGTGAAAAGTATGAATCGTCTTATTTAGATTGATCGAACTTTTTCCCGGTTCCTTAATTACTGTCTTGTCTTTCATCATTTCTCTCACATTTACCACATCCTCCCACCTTCCAGCCTCAGCATAGATATTGGAAAGAATCACATAGTTTCCAGCATTTTCTGGCTCAATTNAATTTCCAACATTTAATATGATTCTCCAGCATGTATTTCAATAAGGGGCAGCAGGAAGTGCAAGATAAAGGCTCCAAAAACATAATTTCCAACATTTAAAACACCCTCCAGCATGCATTTCAATAAAGGACAGCAAGAGGAGCAAGATAAAGGCCCCAAAAATGTAATTTCCAACATTTAAAACAACCTCCAGCACGTATTTCAACAAGGGGCAGCAAAGGAGTGTAAGATAAAGACCTCAAAAAATGTAATTTTCAACATTAATTTGATTCCAAAAAGAGGCCAAACCGAGCTCATCAAATGGACTAAGTGAAATGCAATTTCCAACTATCATAAAGCTAAAACCGAGCCCTCCAAATGGGCTAAAAAAAATTTCCTTTGAAAATCTCACATTTTAAAATATTATACCAACATATGCTTCAACATAAAAATGAATTCCAGCATAGATTATAGATGAGCAAGCATCAATCTAAAATTCATATCCATGACTTCTTATACATCTTTATGCAGGAAAGGAAAAAAACATCTCTCTTTTTTTTTTAAACAAAATCATTCCCCTTTTTTTAACAATAAATTGCTTCAGCAAGGAGCAAAGAAAGAAAGCCAAAATTTTCAACATATGTTTCAAATAATGATA
>JXCR01118284.1:83016-94206 GCA_002079205.1 Phalaenopsis hybrid cultivar | reverse complement strand
TAGGGTTTTACTCATTTATTGTCAATTTGTTTGATCTGTAAGAGTTGTTGATTGGTGTTAATATATCATTCTAACTTTTAGGATGTGATGCAAGCAAATTCATCAAATTTAATATTTATAAGGTTAATGAACTTATAATTAAGTTGAATCTGTTAATTTGCTCCAGAATGGTGGAACTTTTAGTCATCATGCACGCTATAATATTTTCATTGAGAATGAAGGCTATAATCTTAATCAGGAAGACAAATAACTTCCTATGCTTGCTTGTCCATGAACTTGCACCCATTTTAATCAATAGAAGAAGAATTTGATCCCCTCGAAAGTTGATCATACCTTTTTTAATAAAGATAATTTTTATTTTGATCTTTTAATTGCCAAAGTCTCTGCCATTAAATTTGTTGATCTTGACATTATAATCTTTAATTATTCAAATTTTTTTATAGTTCAATCAAAAACTATTGTTATGATAGTGATTTAATTTTGAACAATGCTAAATGAAGATGAATAATGAATATATAAAAAATTTCAGTCATAAGACGGTTGAATTTACGTGGTTGTATGATATTTACATATCCTTGTGGCTTCACAAAGATCAGATAATCTGCTATATTTTGAAAGAGTATATCAAAAAATTATTTTGTATGTACGATGATGAGAATAGGGATACTATTATGTTGTTGATTGGGAGGGAATGCAACCACATACTTCGAAAACGAGAATTAATTGTTGAGTAGATGTTGTTATGAATGTTATTTCCTTGAATAGTATATAGAAGTGGCATATGGTTTGCTTGATTTTACTAGCTTGATTTTACTAGATAGATGGTCTTCTGTATTATAATATTGATGTTAAGTGGATGATGATAGGTAATAAATTCATATGAGATAGGTAGAGGGTGCTAGCTAGAAGTTTGCATAAATTATGTAAAGAAAATTTATCCTTATATATTAACAATAGTACTAATTTAAATGGATGGATGCACCAACAGTTAGATAAATCAATGTATTATTTTTGTGGAAAAGAGTCTCAATTCTGCATTTTCAGAAGAAAAATAAGTTATCCTAAAATAATATAAAATATCTTTACCCAATATATAATAGCAAATATTTCCTTACACATAATATTGTCAATGTTCATCCTTTTAATCATTTATCACTTATTGTGTGATGATGACAAATCGTATTCATTCATTTAATCGGTCATAATTTTTGTAGTGGTTGTTTTTTCAAAGTTATTTTGAGGTAAAATTTATTTGTTCCCAAGGATTTAGGCCAATAACTACTATTTTATGATCTCCTCTTGTCAATATATATATATGTATATATATATATATATATATTTTATGAATGTGCAATCCGTGTGTTCTTGCTTTATTGTCTCGTTTTAATTATGCCCTTTAAAGGGGTCCTTATAAAGACTATAAATAACCTCTTTTGTTCTGTACAAGACACTCACTTTTCTCTGTTTTAGTTTTATGTTGGCCAAAACTCTCCACTTGTAATTACATGTTTGATATAGTGAATTCTACTCCTTTGCCCATAGTTTTTCTCATCTTGGATTTCTCACATAAAATCTATGCTTTTCTTTTTTTACTTATTTTAGTGTTTGTTGAATTAATTCAATATCAAGTTATAACAAGTGATTTTCATAGACAAGCTTTGATCTCAACAATGGCAACAGTGAAGTGCGACATCACGCTTTTATATTGCAACACCAGATTTTTGCGCTGCTTGCACTCTCACAAGATGACAAAAGATGCATCTGTTATAGTTCACTTAATTTTCTTTAAGGAAATCATCTCTGATTTAGGAGTTATGGAAGTTAAGTTTGACAAAGAAAAATTTGCATTATTCCTGTTGTGCTTATTGCCTTTATCATATGCAATGTTTAGAGATACCATCTTGTATGGGCAAGAGACACTTAGGGTGCGTTTGTTTTGGTAGTGGCTCTATAAAATCTCAGTTCAAAAGCTGTTGTGAAAATTTGTTGTTTAAAAGCTGGTGTTCCATAAAAATTTGTTTTGTTTGAAAATTTCAGTTTTGAATGTGTTGCATGTGGATAAATGTCTGAAATACTCTTTTGTTGTATTATATTAAATAATCATAAATACAAAAATAAATTCAAAGTTAAATTGTAGAATCAAAAGTTGTAAAGGATAATGAGAAAGAGAAAAATATCATCAAGGATAAAATGAGCATGCATTAAAGGATAATGCTTAACTCTATTTTTGCAGTGCTAATCGAATTTTATATTCTTATGTGCCTCATGTGCATGCTACTTATATAGTTCCAAGGCAGTCATTCTAAGCAATGCATTCTATATATATGATAAAGGCATGCATCATAGATGAAAATTATTTCAGCATTAATATGTTTTATAAGAGTTTCTAACTACGATTAATATTTTTATATTATGCCATTAAAGTGTAATTTTTAAATAAAGAATGTCAGGTTATAATGATATATTTTTCTGTGGCTTTTAATGCATGATTGCTCTGCTCTAGATGCACATAAAAATATTGTTATTGAAAAAGAAACTAGAGTCAAATTACGAAATCAAGGGTGGAATTGCTGAATGTGGGAGACTCTCCATGGTCGCACTATAGGCAAATTATAAACTGTGACGCGTCATGGTTTTAAACTGCATTTGACGAAAGCGTGAAACAAACTTGCATTCAACTCAATTTGGTTTAGAAATCTAGCTGAAAAGCTGAAACAAACGCATCCTTACGCTACACAAAGTATATGATGCTCCTAATGTGAAAATGAAGCAGCTTGTGGATGAACTTGGTGCTCAAGGAAAATGTCTTGTTGTTCGAGATAGAATTCAAGAGAGTAGTTCTGGTTCTAATACAAAAAGTTGGTCAAAAACCAAGAATAAGATTAAGATGTACAACTACTGTAATAAAACAGGGGTACATCAAAACTGAATGATATTAATTGCATAATAAAAATAATATAGCAACTTCACATAAAAAAGATAAACAATCAAATCATTCTAGTGAAACTAGTATTGTTGAAGAAGTTGCTAGTGATTGTGAACTTTTAGTTCTCTAATAGTCAACCTTATATGATGATTGGGATCCTGATTCAACTTGCATGTTTCATGTGTCTCAATAAGGAGTGGTTTTTAACATGTGAAACAGTGTCGCTGGTTGCAGTGTTAATGGGCAATAATGCTCCATGTAGGATTATCAGTGTTTGAACGGTTATAATCAAAATGTTTGATGGAGTCATCACAACACTTGGAGATGTGAGGCATGTCTCAGATTTAATAAGGAATATAATTTCCCTTTTTGATGCTTAATGGTACAAGTATTCTAGTGAAGGTGATCTTTTAAAAGTCGACAAAGGCTCTCTTGTTATGATGAAAGGACAAAAGAAGATTCCTATACTATATGTTTTGCAAGGTTCTACGGTGATAGAAGATCTAGTAGTTACTACTTCTTTCATATCAGATGATGAAGCAGTCAGACTTTGATTTTTTCTTTTTGGGCATATAAGTGAGAATGTGTTGGCTAAACTGAGCAGAAAAGGACTTTTAAATTGTCAAAATGTTACCAAATTGAAGTTCTGTGGGTACTGTATTTGAGAAACATAAGAGAGTTAAGTTTAATACTGACATTCACAATGCCAATGAAATACTAGACTACACACACCTTTATCTTTGAGGTTCATCAATAGTACCATCTGAAGGTGGTGTCAAATATATGCTGACGTTCATTGATGATTTCTCTAGAAAAATTGGATTTTTCTCTCGAAGCAGAAGAGTGATATTTTTATCACTTTGAAGGAGTGGAAGCTTATCATTGAGAAGCAGATCAAATGTCCTTACATTGATAAAGGGTTGGATTTATGTTTAGGAGAATTTAATATCTTTTGCAAATCAGAAAAAATTATGAAAGACTTTACTATAAAAGAATTTACAGTCTGACATACACCTCAACAAAATGATGTGGCGGAGCGAATTAACAAGACTATAATGGTGAAGGTTTGTTGCACACCAATGACAATCTACCTAAGTCATTTTAGATTGAAGCTGGTTCTATAACTTGTTATTGCTCATTGCTTTCCTTCTATTGTTATTGATAAGAAGACTTCATAGGAGATTAGCAGGTAAACCTACAGATTACCTAATTTAATAATTTTTGGCCGCCCTACATATGCTCATATTAATAATGGTAAATTAAATCCTCGATCTATAAGGTGTGTATTGCTTGGTTATAAAATTTGAGCTAAAAGTTGTAAGTTGTGGTGCTCAAAAACCAAGAAAGTGATTATTAATAGAGATGTTGTATTTGATGTGTCTGTCATGTTACATACAACATCTATCATAGAATATAAGGGTGATGATCATAAGATGTCTAGCAGACAAGTGTAGTTTCAAATTGATGCTTGTATATCTTCGGACATTACTCTGAGTCAAATATAAATAATCATGGTGATGTTGTTTTCCTACCACCACAGTTGCGCCCATTGCAGTATTCTATTGCCAAGAACAAAACAAGAAGAGAAAGTAAGCCACCTCAGAGGTATGGTGGGGCCTATTTGGTTGATTATTCTCTAAATATAACCGAAGGTATCGAGTGTGGTGAAGAACCTTCTTTCTATAAAGAAGCGGTAATTTCAACTGACTCTAGTAAGTAGATGATTATTATGTAAGAGGAGATTGAATCCCTACACAAAAATAAGACTTGGGATTCCATAAATTTGCTTCAAGGAAAGAAAGTTATTCTCTGCAAACGGGTGTTTAAGAAGGAAGGTACACTAGGAGCTGAAGATGTCAGATATAAGGCTAGGCTTGTTGCAAAGAGATTCAATCAAATTCCAGGTGTAGAATTTATAGTTGTATTCTCTCTAGTGGTCAAACATAGCTCATTTCGAGCTTTACTTGCTGTTGTGGCTGAGCATGATCTTGGGCCTGAGAAGTTAGATGTAAAGATTGCATTGCTAAATGGAAAATTTTAGGAGGACATCTATATGCAGCAGCTTGAAGACTACGTGGTTACAGGAAAAGAATATCGTGCTTGTTTGTTGAAGAAATTTATTTATGCTTTGAAACTATCTTCTAGGCAGTGATATAAAAAATTTGACTCATTTATGATTACTAATGGGTAAGAGAAGTCACTATGATAGTTGTGTTTACTTTAAGGAAAAATAATAAAAGATCATTTATCTATTTGCTCTTATATGTCGATGATATGCTGATAGCTGCTAAGGATAAAGTAGACCTAAAAATATTAAAAGCTCAACATAGCAGTGAGTTTAAGATGAAGGATTTGAGAGCTGCAAAGAAATACTTGACATGGAGATTTAGAGAGAAATAAAGACGGGTAAGATACTTTTGAGTAAAAAATGGTACATTGAGAAAGTTCTGCATATGTTCAATACGCAGAAAGTCAAATCTGTTAGTACTCCATTAGCTGCTCCTTTCAAACTCATCAACTTTGTGTTTACAATCGATGATGAGATTGAGTATGTCTTGAGTTCCATATTTCAATGCAATGGGATCTTTCATGTATGTTATGGTATGTTATCGTTTAGATTTATTATATGCAGTTTGTGCAATTAGCAGATATATGAGTAATCTAGATAAGGAGCATTGAAAAGCAGTTTAGTGGTTTCTCATGTGTCTATGTGGAACAAAAGATGTTTGTTTGCATTTTATAATGACTATAGATAGAGTCATTAGCTATGTTAATTCAAATTTTGCCAGAAATTTGATAGAAAGAGATCATTTATAGGATACGTGTTTATTATTGGTGGTTGTGCGATTAGCTAAAAGGCTATTCTATAGACAACAGTGAAACTACCTACAACTGAAGCTTAGTACATAGCAATTACGGAAGCTCGAAAAGAAACTCTCTGGTTGAATGGTCTATTTGAAGAACTTTATGAAGTTTTGAAGATCATCACACTAATGTGTGTGATAGTCAAAGTGTTATTTGTCTCAATAAAGATTATATGTTTCATGAGAGAACCAAACACATTGATGTTCATTATCACTTCATTTGTGAAGTTATTGTTCACGATGATATTATTGTAAGTAAGATCAATACCTATGATGATCTTTTGGATATGAAGTCTAATGCACTCATAGTAGTCAAGTTTGAGCATTGCTTAGACTTTTTGGTTTTCATTCCTGATCATCAGAGCTTTCTGGAAGAGTTGGAGAAAGTTTTATTTTGTATTTTAGGAAATTTGTGTCAATGTGGAGATTACTAAATTTGTGAACTAAATTCTGTGGGTCTCACTGATTGTCTTATAAGAAAATTATGAGTATGTGAATTGGAGCTTTAGAAAGAAACTGTGAGCATGTAGATTGAGGCTTTATAAGAAAATTATGAGATCGCAGATTGAAAGCTTTGATCATTTGATCAGTCTTATATTACTCTTTGGATTGCAATCCACGTGTTATTACTTTGTTGACTCCTTTTATTTTGTACAATGCACCCACTTTTCCCTGCTTTGATTTTATGTTGGCCAAAGCTCTCTACTTGTAATTACATATTTGACATAGTGAATTCTCCTTCTCTGCCCTTTGTTTTTCCTTCTTGGGTTTTCCACGTAAAATTTGTCTTCTTTTTTTTATTTATTTCATATTTGTTGCATCGATTTAATATAAAGTTTTCAAGCAGATAGCTCTACTCTTTTCCTTAAGGAATATGTGGTTATAGATTTGTGACTGAGTTACAAAACTCTTTTGCATGGGAATAATAACTGAGCTATAACAACCACTAATGGTACTGGATGGCGATCTTTGCTGATCATCAGCTTTCTTTTCCGCTCAAGATAGTGGATTTAGCTCTTAACTTCCTCTTTTTTTTTTCCTTTTCATGTTAAAAATGGGATCATATTTATAGCGTTTTGAAAATGATAGTATGATGCTCTGATAAATTTAGCCAAAATTTCACAATACTTCATCGGATGGCCCTTGTTGATTCTTTTGATCAAATATTATTCTTTTAGCATTCAAGTGTCTTAATGATCTCAAAATTAAGCGATCTTAGGCTCTTTAGATTCCACTCTTTGAGAATCTTGATTTGTCTACAAGCATATTAAATTTGGAGATCATCCGCCCTTTCAATTAATGTTTTAAATCTTATAATCATATTTCAAGTGTTTGATTAGATCTCATTTGTGCTCTCGGATCTAATCACTTTTAATATCATTGGTTTTGTATTGTTGAGATAATCTTTAATTTGAATATAAATGCCCTAAAATGAAAACCAGATGATTTTGAATTTGAATTNTTGAGATGTTCTTTAATTTGACTATAAATACCCTAAAATTAAAAACCAGATGATTTTGAATTTGAATCTGAAAGTGCTCTCATCTAATATGTATTGAGCTTCGTGTCTGTTCATGAATTTTTTTTTTGGTGGCCTATCAAAGCTTGCTTAGCTGCAGGAACACATGATTAGCTATTCAAATATACTGTATTTATTGTCAATTTTCAGTTTCTCAGCAATATAAACTTTAACTTCGTTGTCGCAACATTTTTTTCTTAATTTTATTTTAATGATCAGAATTCTTGNTTTTGGTGGCCTATCAAAGCTTGCTTAGCTGCAGGAACACATGATTAGCTATTCAAATATACTGTATTTATTCTCAATTTTCACTTTCTCAGCAATATAAACTTTAACTTCGTTGTCGCAACATTTTTTTTTAAATTTTATTTTAATGATCAGAATTCTTAATCCAATGGATGTCAATCATATGCCTATTTTATGAGATTATAATAGCTTTGAATGCTTAAAACATGCAACAAGAAATTTATCAGGTTAATTAATGGTTTGAGCTTCGAAATTCACTTAATTCTGCATGTTATTTGTGTNTTATGAGATTATAATAGCTTTGAATGCTAAAGACATGCAACAAGAAATTTATCAGGTTAATTAATTGTTTGAGCTTTGAAATTCACTTAATTCTGCATGTTCTTTGTGTGCTCATTGATTTTCTTAAATCTGGACAATGTGCTCTTGATAAAATTACTAGAGATTCATATAATATGATTCCCAAAGAAATTTCTCACATTTTTCAGTTATATAATCATTTGCAAATGTAATTGTAAGAAAAACTAGGAAAGTTAATCATTTATTATAAAAATGTGTGCCAGTAATATGTTTAATATGTTTATGTTGTCATTAATGATTACTTGCAATTGATTCATGTAATCTTATATTTGCTCAAGATTACTTCAAGGATTATTTTTTTAAGTTGAAATATATATTTTTTATGTTATTATTTTTTATTTTATAAGATATTGATTATATGTATTATCTTTTCTTTTTTTTGTACTGAGTGAGCGTTTGAACTCAACATCTTGACATTCTTCACTTTATTTCAACTAATGGCTTGCACATTCTAGCATATATAAATTATCCATTAAAGTATTACATAATATTAATACACTAACCCATTTTGCTAAAAAAATTATGTATGCCTACAATTTTGGTTTCATCTTTCATTTTAAAATTAAGCTACTAATAGACATTCAAAATACAAATTTATTGATTGCCATCAAAGCGAATGCCTATTATTGAGAACAATGTCAATGTCCATTATCACCAATAATTTTAATTCCCAACATCACAAGCAAAGTTGATGCTAGTCGTACCAATAAGATCGCATGGCACACAAATAAAGTAATGTCTCGTCATCACTAATTAAGTTGATGTTTGACATCGTAACAACTTTCAACTTTTCTTGTTGTCATTAAGGCAGCGGCTCATTGTGGACAAAAATATTCATTATTGCATCATCGTCAACATTGATGTTTTATTTTGCCAACTACGCTACGTCTGTCATCCACATCAATGATGATCTTAATCATTGCCAATTTTTACCATCATCAATAAGATTGATACTCATCGATGATAATAATATTGATACTCGTCATCACCAATAAATTATAAACCCAATGTTGAGGCCAATGTTGGTGTTGATGTCTTGACATGGTTGCACTCACATTTTAGGTTGTTGAGTTGCCTACACGTAAAGAGAATGATTGAGTTAATCAATACCAATTTCTTAATGGTATTGCCAATGCATGAAGGGTCTTATTTCTACAATAAAGTACATCTTTCATGATTTAGCGCTACAACTATATTATATTAATATCCTTTTTCAATTTAGCTGAAATGTATCATTTATAACTTGTCAAGCTCTATTGCAATCATTTCAGTTGAATCAGACTTCGTTGTTTTTTCCTCTTTGATTTTTCATGTAAAAAGTCTCATATCATTTATGAGTTACTATTAATTTATTTGTCTATGTGCATGCATATTTTTTGTTAAACATTATTACAATAAACTCTTTCTACCATCTTGTTTTGGACAACGAAAGTTATAAACATAAACATAAATAAAACTATACTACAAATTGTGTGTGTATGTGTGCGTGTGTGTGAGAGAGGGAGAGATAGAGAGAGTCGAAATCAATTTTTTTAGCTATTTCTAATTTACTCCCACTCGAATTCAATTCAACATCACTCCAATCCACAATTATTTATGAGAAATTATTATTTTTAATCAACTTTCACACTAAACTTTACCACTTTCAAACAAACATTTAATGGCCAAATTAGGTTGTAATAAGAAAAGGATCAGGCTTTCCTACATAAATTTTAATTTTTTAATTTATTTTTCTATGATTGGAGTATCTTTCTTAAACATAATATAAATCTGTGATAAGAAAATTTTGATTAAGTTTTATGAAGCTTGTTGTGTGCTAGAAAATTCATGGTTGTAGAGTGATAATTTAATATCCTAGCATTACATGAAGTTTTAACACGCACAAAGATAAAAGAAACTTATGATATGAGACAACAAAGTTTTTAGATGGAAAAACCCCGCAAAGAAAGCAATCATAGGGTCTAACCCAGTTAATATAACTCACTATGTAATCATGAGTAAATATGACAACTTTTCATCTTGATTATGAGAGACAAGATTAAAAGATGATGTTGAAATAATAACATGAAAGATATAACCGTTAAGGGTAATTGGGACTAAATAATTGTAGTATAACTATATTGGTTATGGTTGAGCTATAACACTTGTAATTGGCTATAGAAGTCGTAGTTTATTATAGAAGTCATAGTTGATGGCTATGACAACCCTATTAGAGGTATCAAAATCATAGTTAGAGGTTATAACAATTTTAGTTGTCTACGGAAGTAATAGTTATAGGAGACTTTAATAGCCGTGGTGGGCGATTAAAGTTGTAGTTGGTGGTGATTGATGACAACTAGTGGTTTACAATGACCTTTGGTCGTTGATGACGACCGCTGGTGGTCGGGTGCGATCTCGAGTGACCGACAACAATCTCTGAAACTTTAAGAGTTAAGCTTTAACAGTCATCTCACTCTTATTTTTTTCCTCCCCCCTTCAAGTAAAAAATGTGGGCATATTTATAATTTTTAGAGAAACATTTTGATAAATTTGCTCAATCACCTAAACACTCAATCTGATGATCTTCATTAATTCCCTTAATCATAGGTAGATTTTCCAACATTTAAGTGGCTTAATGACATTAGAATTGAATGATCTTGGGCTCGTTGGCTTCTCATCAATATACTCGATTTGAATATAAACATGCAAGATTTTGAGATCATTTGACCTTCCATCACCAAAGCTTTTGAAAACATTTTAAGTATTTGATTTGGGCTTATATGGATTCAAGTCGGATCACTCTCGCCATCAGTAGGTTTGTCTTGTCGAGATGAAGTTTTGTTTTTGATTCCCACGTATGACACCAAACTGTTGGGCACCTGAAAAATTCTTAGCGATTGAGAAATTTAGTTTAGTATAATTTTCCAACACACAACAAAAAATGTATGACATAACTATTTTTTATTTGGAAAAACCCAATAAAGGGAAAACCCCATGGGGCTTGACCTAATTAAATTAATCTACTAGGAGGAAATTGAAAGTACAGAGCTCCACTTTCTTTCTAAATCAGATAATATGAGATCTTAACAACTGACAATAACAACTTTATAATAGTGGTTTATCTATAACAATCATAATTGAGTTACAATCACTATAGTTGGTAGTTCCAATAACAGTAGTAGGTTACAAAAAACTATAGTTGATTGTTATAATGACGTAGTTGGTCGTATCAATTACTGGTGGTGGTCAATGACAACTTTTGTTGGTTGACAATGAATTTTGATGGTTGGTGACGA
>JXCR01118284.1:71721-82920 GCA_002079205.1 Phalaenopsis hybrid cultivar | reverse complement strand
GCTTAACGAACGAGCCGAACACGAGCTGCTTAACGAGCCGAACACGAGCTGTTCACGAACAACGAGCCAAATTGACAACCCTACTTCCAATAGATGCATCAAAGTCTTCGACAATACATCAAGTGTTTTGATCTGGGCTTATTTAGATGCAAATTGTATCACTCTCGACATTTTTGGGCTAATCTTGTTGAGACGCTCAGTTTGACTATAAACTTGTTGAAATTGAGATTTGATGATTGTGAATTTGAATTTGGAGTATTTCTTGCTCTAAATGCTTTGAGATTTGTGTCAGATGATAAAACTTTATTGATGACATATAATAGTGTTCTTAGTGTGTTAAGTTGCTGATGAAATTTTCTAATTAGTAAAATTGTTACTATTAAAATTTTATTGAAACAATAACCCGGAATAAAAAAAAATAAAATAACATTAATTAATTTTTACTTTATGATTAAATAACATTAACAAGTTATTTTTTACAAATAAATATAACATTGTGTTTATCTTCAGGTATAATAAGAAATTTAGACAAATAAACTACATAAATTATGTGCCACTCGTCNTGATGATTGTGAATTTGAATTTGGAGTATTTCTTGCTCTAAATGCTTTGAGATTTGTGTCAGATGATAAAACCTTATTGATGACATATAATAGTGTTCTTAGTGTGTTAAGGTGCTGATGAAATTTTCTAATTAGTAAAATTGTTACTATTAAAATTTTATTGAAACAGTAACCCGGAATAAATAAAATAAAATAACATTAATTTATTTTTACTTTATGATTAAATAACATTAACAAGTTCTTTTTTACAAATAAATATAACATTGTGTTTATCTTCAGGTATAATAAGAAATTTAGACTAATAAACTACATAAATTATGTGCCACTCGTCCCTTGAATTTTCTCATAATACAAACCTCTTAGTAAAAATAAATTTAATTACACGTCAAGGCATTCGGTTCTTATATATTTACATATTTAAANCCTCTTAGTAAAAATAAATTTAATTACACGTCAGGGCATTCGGTTCTTATATATTTACATATTTAACCTATACATTTTTATATTCATAATTTCATATGAATATGCCACCTAGGTATTCACCATTATATTAAATTTCTCATAATATCATTACCAATATTTTAATATAAATAAATTAATAAATATTATAAAAATATTTAATTTGATATCATTAAATAATTATTTATTTATATAGTATATCATTAAATAATTATTTATTTATATAGTTAATAATATATTTTATATTTATTTGAATAATAATATAATCTTTAAATTATATATAAGTAAATTAGTTTTTGATAAATTTTTTAAACAACCAATTAAATAAAATTTAAAAAATTGACACATATTATCTCACTTATACATGAGAATGTGGGTCTATTTGGCGCAGCTGTAGCTTCTCAATTTTTCAGCTGCAACTGCGCTGCCCTAGAAAACTGCTGTGGGGAAGCTGACAGTCTGTTTGATACAGCTGTGTGAAAACAGTAGCGAGACAGTTGTTTTCTGGAAAAATGATCATGTTGCCTTTGTTTGTTAATTGTTCATAAATTTATATATTTATATATTAAATTGATTAATATATGTAAATATATAAAAGTAATTATAATTATGGTGTAAATTTAAGTATTTATAATATATGTATATATATATATATATATATTGTTTATATGAAATTTAAAATTGTATATGTAAAGTTATTGCAAATACAAGAAGCTAAAGTCAAACTTCTAGCTAAGCACAGAAATCCACCACAAAAGAGGAAAAAACACAAAAAAAATTCAGAATATTTGTTGCCAAATTCTACATATCCACCACATAAAAGGAGGANAAAACACAAAAAAAATTCAGAATATTTGTTGCCAAATTCTACATATCCACCACATAAAAGGAGGAAAAAAAATGACATAAATAGGAAAGAGATGATAAGTAGAAAACATCAGATCCGCAAATACAAGAAGAAAATTGTTTGTCTTACCTGAGATCGGTCGATCGAGGGGCTACGAAAGAAGGAGAACGAGATTCGAGAGGGAAGCAGTGGAGAAGCAGCTAGGGTAGAGGAGAAAGATGCACGGTAAAGAGTAAAAAGTGTCGGGCGAAAGCGGGGCCGCGGGGTTAACGTTGTGGTGCGCGTTTGGTCGGCTTCCCGAAAGTTGCGCCGCACAATTACGAACCAAACAGTAAATTTTTTGCCAAAAGTTGCGCAAATGACCGAGCCGCATCTAAAAAGTCCTCCCAAACAGACCCTGTGTCTTTGGCTTTTTCTTAAAATGCGGGGATTTTGAAGAAATATGAAAGATTTGGGTGGTTTAAATTAACAAAATAAAATTTAAGTCTTAGGGTATGAACTTGTAATAATTCAACNAATGCGGGGATTTTGAAGAAATATGAAAGATTTGGGTGGTTTAAATTAACAAAATAAAATTTAAGTCTTAGGTATGAACTTGTAATAATTCAACAAAAAAAAAAAAAGAAGACATTTACATACATACCACCTAATTCCTATGTATTTACATATCTTACTCTTACATTTTACCGTTTATATTTACACCGCCTAAATCTTTTAAGGGTGCATGACAACTGATAGGATTTAAGTTAATGAAATTTAGTAAATTCTGTAAATATGAATTTAGTAAATATAGAGAGGGTTAAATCTCGGATTTAACAAATATACGAAATCCTCTGAATTTATTTGACAATTTCTGCTATGATTTAAAATTTTTTTATGATTGTTAGATTTTAATAACAAACCACAGCAGTGAGATTTAATAAATCTAATAAATTCTAATTCTAAAAATATTTCAAAATATGCTAAAATTCAATTATTATTTTATTTCAATTTATAATAATTAGTAATTATATGTTTATTAAACTAATTAGTTATAAAGAAAAGTTTAATTAATAATTACTTATAAATTTAATGAATGAATAAAATTAATATTTATGTTTTATTAATTAAGAATTAAATAATAAGTACAAATTTCTTTAATTAAAATAATCTGATAATATTTTAATTAATTAATAATTAGTAATCAATTAAATTAACTTAAATAATATTATATTAATATCGCCAGTACAAAATGTTGAAACCCTAACCTACATCATTTCTCTCTACCCGAAACACTTGTATGTCCCTTCCCCTCTCTCTGTAGAAAAATTATTCCATACGAATCGGACACCGCACGCATCTTGCGTGCGTTGTCCGATCCGGACTGTAAATCAGGTGATTTACGGTCAGGATGTATTTCGGTGGGTCCCACATAGATTTTTTTTTTATAAAAAAAAATGAAATAATCCTGACCGTAGAACACCGTGATCTACGGTCAGGATCGGACACCGCATGCAGATATGCATGAGGTGTCCGTATGCAATAATTTCTCCTCTCTGTAACTCTCATGATATCCTCATGTTTAGAGCTAGTTGGGAACGAACGCAACAACAAGTTAGCTATTACAGAGACCCGAAACACATTTTTTTCTCTACTCCTCTCTTACACAAAACTAGTAAGGTAACTTCACGTCTTCTTTTTCGTGCGAAGGGTTAAATCCATCAATTCACAAGATTTAGTAGTGAAATCATGATTTATCAATTCCAAGGCTTCATATTGCCCAAAATTATTGTCTAGCAAGATTTATACTAAATCCAGCTTAAATCCTGCTCTAAATCCATTACCAGATATACCGTTACACTTGATATAAAAAAAATATCATCATTTTAATTAAAAAAATGAAATATAACTTTTTATATATAGATAAAATGATATATGTGGATATTGAAGTTTAGATGTTAAATACGTAAATACACGAGAATTGAAGGCTATTTAAAAAAAAAAGCGCAGAACCCCTGCATCGCCTTTTCTCTCGTTAGAGCTCATTCGCATCGGCGGTGGCGGCGTGGAAAGACCCGGTGCCGCTTCTTGCCATTGTTGCGTACATATTAAACAGCCTGAAGGTGTTGAACTCAAACGTTAGGGTAATTCTCCGTTCTTCGAGTTTTGAGGTCTATTGATAATCGATTCGATATGAATTGACCATGAGTTTTACGCCGCTTTAGATCCTGTAAGTTTGAAGTTTCTTTTGATTAACGCCATTGAATCTTTGCGACTTACTGATGTAATCCATAGATAGTGAGGATCATCAATGGGTCGTTCAAACTTTGTTGGATCATGTGGGAGGGAGTGCAACTCTGTATCGGTGAAAGACTTGAATAATGCTGCTGGGGAAACAGTGGAGTAAAAGATGGGTATTAGGGTTTAATGGAAATTTGGTATTTTTTTTGAATGACTTCAAGCATCTTGGCATTGTTCTTGCAGGTGGGGGTTGGGGTGGACTGTCGGCGTGGTTTTCTTCCTTGATCTCGTTTATAAGGGGAGTTCTGCTACTATGGTTGATTAGCATTGTCTGCTTAAGCTCTCGCTTTTTTCTCTTGAGTTCCTGCATAATCTTAGGAGGATGGAGGATTGGAGGATATCTTTATTCTAAGATCCTCTTTGTATAAGTAAGGGGAAATTAAATCAGTTGGAGGATATCTTCCTTGATCTCACTTATAATGGGATTGGCATATAAAGGAAATGATATAAACTATGATATGTTCTAATTCGGAAATAATCTATGAATATTTTATTCTACACATTCGAAGATAAATTACCATAACCAGCATTAAAATGATCCTTATTCTAAGGGGTTGGTATAATTTAGCCCTCGACTAGCTGCGCCTCTTTCCATATTGTAGCTTTCTCAGGTAGTAATCATTGGTTTAGCCATCATGGAAAATGCTTCAGTTGAGCTTGTACCTTAGGTGTGAGTGAGCCCCTTAAGAACTGGAGAGCCTCTTAGGTCATAATTCATCTTGATAGGACCATGCAATCCTTTCAATGAAAATTTTGAAGATGGTTTAAGTGTGGGCGTAGAGGTGGTGACACCATCTTAGTGCCCATAGGCGTTGTGTTAAAGCACAAGAATTATTGGAGAGATTGTAAGATTGATACCAGCGTGGGAAGAAAGAAGGAGGCTGATAATCAGCAAGAACGACGGTTGGGACAGTGAATCGGGAGCAAAAATATGCAGATTTTTGCTGACAATAGCGAGTGACTGCTCTTGACTGCTATCCCGCTGGAAACAATGGTTGAACGGCAAATCGGCGAGGTGAAGACGGCAAGAGGTATCTGCCACCTATCCCTTGGCAAGCTATAAGCATACCACTTATGAAGGGAAGAGACTACAACACTCTGAAGAGTAAAATTCAGAAAAAAAATTCTCAATATTCATAAACTCAGAAAAATTAAAATCCCCAAAAACCTACAACAACATAAAAAAGGTCTCCTCATAGAGAAATATTTATCGAAGAACAACTATTGAAAAATAAGAAATTAGGAAATGACTAGAAATGGATACAGGAAAGATGTTATCTTGTTGAAAATAAGGAAAAAAATAAAAAAGGAAAGGGAAAAATGGGATCCCTCTGTCCTGTCTCCCATGATTGCAGGACTATCGTGATCTCGTGTGCTGTAGGATTCTACGATACCGCGACTTGGTAGCGACGCTCCCTCCCACATCATTCTTCCCAGGTAAGAGAGGCTATGCTCCCTCTTCCGTAGGCATCCAGACTCTCTTTTTAGAGCAACAACTCAACAGGTTTAAAAGTAGTAGAAATATTGTAATCTTCAAGTATGTCAATCTTGGAGGAATTTTCATTAATCTTAACCATTTTTAATGGACCATCAGCTATAGGCTTGAGCTTTCCAAACGAACCGACAGGAAATCGCTCCCTTTTCGGCTTATTCCATACCATATCACCTTCCTTGAAACCGTAGCTTTCCTGAACTCCTTGGCATGTTTTTGGTTTAGCTTAGCAGTTTCTTTCCTGACTTACTCATGTAGGGTTTGAATATCCTTGACTTGAATCTTCGCATTAGTGATGACCTAAATAGCCGAAAATCTGTATAGGGGCCAACTCTAATGCCGTAAGAGGATTCTACCTGTACACAATCTCAAATGGATTATGGTCCACAGATTGACTCGTAGAACGATTATAGGCGAACTCCACCCGAGGAAGAACCAAATCCCACTGTATGATGTTTTTTTCCCACAAAATATCTAGGAAGTTTTCACAAACTGCGTTTTAGAACTTCTTTCTACTCATCTATCTGAGGGCGAGGTGCTGAGTTGAGCTGATGCTTCATACTTAATTTATCCCATAAAGTCCTCCAATAGTAGCTAAGAAATTTGACACCCTTGTCTGAAGTAATGCTTTTGGCTATGCCATGAAGATTAATTACCTCCTTGAAGTATAAGTCGGCAATATGTGATGCATTCATCCTCTTATGACAAGAAACAAAGTGCGCCATCTTGGAAAAAATGGTCTACCATAATCATAACAAAATCCTTATTCCATTGTGTCCATGATAAGCCCACAATGAAACCCAAGCTCATGTCTAACTGATGTACCTCTGCAACAAGAAGGGGAGTGTATAGCCCGGTATTCTGTTCTTGGGTCCTAGCCATATGACATGCTTAGACCAGTAGGGGCCAGGAAAACTTCTCTTTTACTAAGGGTATTGCCTCTACCAAAATGTCATGTCATTCCCCCACCGTGACATTCCTGTAAAATATTCTCTCTGAGGGCACTTTGAGGAATGCATATATGTTCTGGAAGAATAGATATTCATTGGATTGGTGATACTACTCATACAACCTATCCTGACACTGAGCCTGTTCTAACACTAGATCCAAACATCCTAAAAATCCTCATCAGTCACATACAAATCCTTTAATACCTTGAAACTAGTGACCGTAGACTTCATTGTAGTTAGTAATAAGTGGCGACAACTCGGTGTATCAACTTACCGCTTTATGTTTGATGACAAAGTGAAATAAAGAAAGAAATTTCACTCATGAGACATGTCTGCCTTTAACTTATTTTCAATATAAAGAGTAAATTCATCTACTAGTAGGTAATGATTCCAGTGATTAAGAGCTCTGACAATGACATAAAACTCTTTGTTGTGGGTGGAATTTTTTCTAGAATCATTCAACTTTTCATTGAAGAAAGTAATGGAGTGTCCTCCTTGACTTTGTACAACTCTAATTCCTACATTAGAGGTATTAAACTCTACCTCGAACACTTGATTGAAATTTGGAAATGCGAGAACGGAGATTGAGTCACCTATTTTTTCAAAGCATCAAAACTAGCCTGAGCATCATTTGACCATGCAAATTTATCTTACTTGAGAAGCTCTGTCTAAAGTGTCACGATCGAGCTAAATTTCTCGATAAATTTCTTGTAAAAAGAACTCATACCATGAAACGGGTGTACTTGAGTTAATGGTTGGGGTCTGGGCGAGGCTACAGTAGACTCGATCTTTGTTGGATCCATTCAATACCAGCAGTTGAAATGATGTATTCCTAAAAGCACGTATGCAATGTAAGAAAATAACACTTCTTTGGATGACCATATAGTTGCTCTGTCTGAAGATCCTCAAAAACTTAGCGAAAATGTTGTAAGTGCTCCTCCTCTGAGCTGTTGTGCACCAGGATAACATTAAAGTACAAAACATAAATTTCTCCATGTAGGATCAAAAAACTTGGTTCATTAGCCGAATGAAAGTACTCGGGGCATTGGATGGCCCAAAGGGCATGGCTATACGCTCATATAGTCCATCTCATGTCTGAAAGGTTATCTTCCACTCATCCGCTAGTCTCATCCTGAATTGGTGGTAGTCACCGTGCAAATCAGTCATGGAGAAAATATTGGCTCCATGCAATTGATCAACTCATCTAATCTAGGAATATAAAATCTATACTTGATTATGATCTTGGATACAACCCTGCCATCTATGCACATGTGCCACAATCCATCTTTTTGTGGCACAATCAAAGCTAACACAACACATGGATTGGTGTTCTTGCGAACTAATTCTCCGGCCATTAGATCCTCCACCTAATTCTATAACTCCTCGTACTCTGTTGGTCACATCCGATAGGCTAGTCAGTTGGAAAACATTTATCCTGGGATAAGGTCTATAACATGTTGAATCTCTCGCAAAGGTGCAATCCTGGTGGCATACTGTTCGACAAGTCATCCTTAAACTTCCCGTGGTCACATTGCCTCAGGTATGGTACTTCCGTCTCATTGCCTTCTAGCATCGCCAAGGCCATTTCCACTGGTGCCTCTATCATAGCCTGTACAAAGGTGGCATGTGGCATGATAGCTCCAATCTCTATCTGAGTGCTAATTACTATTGACTCATTTAATGACAAAAATACAATACATTTCTCATCCTTGTTAAATATATAGGTATTTTTGTGACCATCATGAAATATACCTCTGTCATACTGTCAAGGTTGAACAAACAGATTATGACATGCATCCATAGGAATAGAATCACACCAAAGCTGATCCTGTAGCTTGTCTTCAATTGAAATTTCACCAGATTTGACTGTCAACACAAATCTCATTTCCCTTCTTCAACCAAATCAGGGTGTACGGTTCGGAATGCATCTCTGTAGTGAGACTCATTTTATTTACCATATATATAGATATCACATTTTCACAATTGCCTTCATCCATAATGAGGTTGCATACATTCTCCTTTACAGTACAATGTGTACGGAAGATATTATATCTGAGTCATTGTTGATCTCTCTTAGGTTCGGTCTAGAGAACTTATCGAACTACAAGCATCTCACCATCATCTGCAGGTAGCTGACACTCCTTTTCATTCTCCTCCTTTGAATCTTCACTCTCGGCTACTTCCTCAGCACCACAACATCAAGTCCACACTACACTTCAAACAGGATTTTGCCACCATATCAGGTAGCAAGATAACACCGACCAAAACACCAAAACCTACCTCTCAAGAAGAGAAGCCAACGCCGGAGGAAACGAGGACTAGGTAAACCAGTACCCCAAAATCTTTTTAGTCGGGATGTGTTTCTAGAAGCCCTAAAATGGTATCAGGTAAGTTTAGGAAAATCAACTGATGGGTTAAATTGTTAAAGCAAGTGTNCATGTCTGCCTTTAACTTATTTTCAATATAAAGAGTAAATTCATCTACTAGTAGGTAATGATTCCAGTGATTAAGAGCTCTGACAATGACATAAAACTCTTTGTTGTGGGTGGAATTTTTTCTAGAATCATTCAACTTTTCATTGAAGAAAGTAATGGAGTGTCCTCCTTGACTTTGTACAACTCTAATTCCTACATTAGAGGTATTAGACTCTACCTCGAACACTTGATTGAAATTTGGAAATGCGAGAACGGAGATTGAGTCACCTATTTTTTCAAAGCATCAAAACTAGCCTGAGCATCATTTGACCATGCAAATTTATCTTACTTGAGAAGCTCTGTCTAAAGTGTCACGATCGAGCTAAAGTTCTCGATAAATTTCTTGTAAAAAGAACTCATACCATGAAACGGGTGTACTTGAGTAAATGATTGGGGTCTGGGCGAGGCTACAGTAGACTCGATCTTTGTTGGATACCAGCAGTTGAAATGATGTATTCCTAAAAGCACATATGCAATGTAAGAAAATAACACTTCTTTGGATGACCATATAGTTGCTCTGTCTGAAGATCCTCAAAAACTTAGCAAAAATGTTGTAAGTGCTCCTCTGAGCTGTTGTGCACCAGGATAACATTAAAGTACAAAACACAAATTTCTCCATGTAGGATCAAAAAACTTGGTTCATTAGCCTAATGAAAGTACACGGGGCATTGGATGGCCCAAAGGGCATGGCTATACGCTCATATAGTCCATCTCATGTCTGAAAGGTTATCTTCCGCTCATCCGCTAGTCTCATCCTGAATTGGTGGTAGTCACCGTGCAAATCAGTCATGAAGAAAATACTGGCTCCATGCAATTGATCAACTCATCTAATCTAGGAATATAAAATCTATACTTGATTATGATCTTAGATGCAACTCTGCCATCTATGCACATGTGCCACAATCCATCTTTTTGTGGCACAATCAAAGCTAACACAACGCATGGATTGGTGTTCTTGCGAACTAATTCTCCGGCCATTAGATCCTCCACCTAATTCTATAACTCCTCGTACTCTGTTGGTCACATCCGATAGGCTAGTCAGTTGGAAAACATTTATCCTGGGATAAGGTCTATAACATGTTGAATCTCTCGCAAAGGTGCAATCCTGGTGGCATACTGTTCGACAAGTCATCCTTAAACTTCCCGTGGTCACATTGCCTCAGGTATGGTACTTCCGTCTCATTGCCTTCGAGCAACGCCAAGGCCATTTCCACTGGTGCCTCTATCGTAGCCTGTACAAAGGTGGCATGTGGCATGATAGCTCCAATCTCTATTTGAGTGCTAATTACTATTGACTCATTTAATGGCAAAAATACAATACATTTCTCATCCTTGTTAAATATATAGGTATTTTTGTGACCATCATGAAATATACCTCTGTCATACTGTCAAGGTTGAACAAACAGATTATGACATGCATCCATAGGAATTGAATCACACCAAAGCTGATCCTGTAGCTTGTCTTCAATTGAAATTTCACCAGATTTGATTGTCAACACAAATCTCATTTCCCTTCTTCAACCAAATCAGGGTGTACGGTTCGGAATGCATCTCTGTAGTGAGACTCATTTTATTTACCATATATATAGATATCACATTTTCACAATTGCCTTCATCCATAATGAGGTTGCATACATTCTCCTTTACAGTACAATGTGTACGGAAGATATTATATCTGAGTCATTGTTGATCTCTCTTAGGTTCGGTCTAGAGAACTTATCGAACTACAAGCATCTCACCATCATCTGCAGGTAGCTGACACTCCTTTTCATTCTCCTCCTTTGAATCTTCACTCTCGGCTACTTCCTCAGCACCACAACATCAAGTCCACACTACACTTCAAACAGGATTTTGCCACCATATCAGGTAGCAAGATAACACCGACCAAAACACCAAAACCTACCTCTCAAGAAGAGAAGCCAACGCCGGAGGAAACGAGGACTAGGTAAACCAGTACCCCAAAATCTTTTTAGTCGGGATGTGTTTCTAGAAGCCCTAAAATGGTATCAGGTAAGTTTAGGAAAATCAACTGATGGGTTAAATTGTTAAAGCAAGTGTATTCTTTGACACATTAAAAACTTAATGCAAATGGTTTGGCTTTGGAGGTGGTTGGCCTAGCTAAAACCACCTTAAA
>JXCR01118281.1:0-13299 GCA_002079205.1 Phalaenopsis hybrid cultivar | reverse complement strand
TATATATATATATATATATATATATATATATATATATATATATATATATATATATATATACATATTTGAAGAAAGAGAAATTTATTAAAATAGAGGGGGTTACAACTCTGAGATAGGGAGCCTTAAGGAGGTCTCCATTCAACAAAAAAGAAAGAGGGAGAGGGGGAGTAGAAGATACAAAAGCACCCTCATAATTACTTGTCAGTTTAGCTTGCTAATTAGCAGGCCTATTACATTCTCTATAATTAAAAACAAAAGACAATTGGCAGGAATGCCTGAAAGATTGAATGATTTTCAGCCATTGTAGAATATGCCGGAGGGAAGAGGGGGTAACACCAATAACCATCTAAATGAGCAATGCAGAATCAGTTTCAACAAGAAGATGTTCCCAATTCATCTTGACAACCATATAGATAGCCCAACAGACAACAATTGCTTTAGTCTCTAGAGCATCTTAGGAAATCATAGGAGAGTAGAAAAATAGTTGAAAATTCCTAGTGAAATATCTAAATACACCACCAAAGCCAGCCCAGAGCTAGTGAAGTTACCATCAATATTGACCTTGATCAAAAGGTGGGGGGTTTCTCCAAAAAACCATAGAGACAGTAAAAAAGGTAGAGAGGGGAGAGTGTTGAATAATGCATGTTTCAAGAAATCCCTTATATTTGATCAATTTGCAAATGAAAGCTTTGCAGTTAACAACAGTGTGTAGCACAGAGGGGAAAATGTCTTCAAATTAGCCTTGTTTCTAGCCATCCATAGGAACCAAGAAACAATAAAAGGAACAGGTCCAAGTTTGACTTTATGTCAACCAGGCCAACCAGAAGCAAGAGTAAATCAATCCAGAGTAATCTGGTTAACCACCAAATCCTTGGTGAGATCTTTCCAAACATTCTGTGCATAGTTACATTCAAAGAAGAGATGTTGTAGGGATTCTTCAGCAGTTAGACATAAATGGCGTCTGGAAGGGCCTCTCAAACCCTTAAGCCTAAGGAGATCATCAACAAGAAGCATGTTATGAAAGGTTCTCTAGCAAAAAAATGAAATAAAAGAAGTTAGGAATTTGTTCCATATGGATTTCCCCGAAGTAGCAGACTCTCAGCTGAAGAGTTTGGAGTAGATGGCTTTAGATAGGGTATGTAATCTGCAAGAGTTTAACACCAGCTTATCTTGTTGGTTCCTATTGAATTGTACTTTGGAAATGTAGGCAACATCAATTGGATTCAACAATGAGTGAAGAGTCTCCTCACACCAGGAATCTTCATTCCAGTAGTCAGCCACCAAGATATTGGAATTTAAAACAATTGGTCTAGGGATCAATAGATCTTGGGGGCACCAATTATCCAACCAGAAGTGAATTCTACCATTTTCTAGGTCCCACAAGAATAATTTTTCCGGTAGTTGTCTGAACTTTAACATCTGTACCCAAGTTCGGGAGTCTCCAAACTTTCTATTAATCATGTTGGGATGAGAATGTCTGTAGTTTTCCTTTCATGAATTTGGCACAAAGAGAGTTTTGCTACCTGAATTTAATCCATAATTTGCATATATTAATCTGTTGGAGTTGTTGTAGGCCTTTGAGTCCTAGACCCCCAGCCAGGGTTGGTTTTGTGAACTTTTGGTAGCTTGCTCAGTGCATTTGTTGTCTTTGGCCTGACCAAAGGAATATGTTGAAGCTTTTTTTCCAGCTGGAGTTGGGTGGTTCATCATAGCAGTGAACTGTAGGATGTAGGATGGGAAGGAGGTTAAAATGCTTTTTAAAAGGGTGATTGTACCTTCATTTGATAAAAATAAATTAGTCCAACAATTGAGCTGGGCATCATTTTTTCCTAGGACTTCAACAAAATGCACCAATTTTGATCTCCCTTTACTAATTGGCACCCCAAGATACTTGAAAGGAGGAGAGGAGATTAAGGAACCAATATATTGAGAGATCCATTGTTTGGCTACAGGATTAATTTTCTTACTAAAGAATAGATGGCATTTATACGGGCTGAAAGTCATACCAAAGACCTTTTGGAAATGTTGAAGACATTGTTGAACCTGCTTGACAACATTCTTATTGGCTTTAAAAAACAAGATAATGCCATCAACATAGACAAGGTGAGTGACCTCCAAATTATATTTGTGGTGGAATCTTGCATAACTATTCTACAACAGAGCCTTATCTATGAGTCTAGAGAAATAATTCATAGCCTTAATGAAGATGGAGGGTAAAAGAGAGTCCTGCTCTAGCGGCTAAGAAGAACTCATGTGATTGGTCATTTAGCAGAATAGAGTGTGCATTGAACTGCGGCTATATAGAAATTAGAGTGCAGAATTTTAGGGAAAAAACTTTTTCTTTAAGAATGTTTAAGATGAAAGTCCAACTAATGGTATCATATGCCTTTTTGAGATCCATCTTATAAATTAGATTACCACCTCTGCAGGTCTGATCAATAACCAAGTACAATTCCTGTACAAGTGATCCCGAAACTGTTTATTTGCAATAATATAACAATATTTATGATTATATTTTTCACTTATATTTTCTTATTTCGCAACAAAACCAAAAACTTGATCTTGAAGAAAAATAAGAATTTAACTTTTAATTTATATATATTAGGATACTACACAAGTATACATATCGTTATCAAATAATATAAGACTTTTTTATTAAGACCTGAATATCGAACCCACAAGGAAGATGTGCAATATGCATTTTTTGGAAAACTTTCTATTTTTAAAAAGATAATTATTTAAACTAAAGATATTTTCGCAGTAAAGAAAGTTTAAATATTTTTTTTGTAATTTTAATATTTTGACAAAAATTGAACAAACTTAAAAAGATAACTTGAGTTTTTGTAGAAAAAAATCACTAAATATGAAAATATATTTCTCTTTATCATGAATCAGTAATAAGTATAAGAATTTTGTTGTGGAAGTATGCATATTGTGTTGTGCCAAATATGAGCAATAATATTCTTTACCCTTATTAGAGATGCTATAAAGAACATTGGCTAATTTAAAGTTTGAATAGTTCTGAAGACCGACTATGTAGGGAAGATACTAGCTCTAACTCTAGAGTTTCCACGATTCTCTCCACCTAGGGTCTAATATATCATATCAGAACCTAAAATAATAAATCAATTTGGAGGCTTTAACCTGTCACTTTAAAGTCCTCTAACTCTACACCCTTCAATGAATATTTTTTAAACCAAGTTGGGGGTTTTAACCTGTCACTTTAAATTCTTCTAACTCTACACCCTTCAATGATTATTTCCAATGGGGGCTTTAACCTCTCACTTTAAAGTCCTCTAAATCTACACTCATCAATGAATATTTTCCTACCTTTACACTCAATCATATGAACTACATTCTCATTCATACAACCTCATGTGATTCTTTCCAATTATTTATTGAGACAATACCAACCCAATTCTTACATGTTATCACAACAAATTTTAACATATGGATTGGACAAATCAAGAGTAAATGAAGTACATGGATTTAAATCATCACAACTTCTTCCAAAATTAAAGATCAATACTCTCCACAACTTCCATCCAACACTTAATTACTTATCATTTTAAGAAGAAAGATAAAGAAAACTACTCAAAATCCATGGACAAAACAAAACCACACTTTAGTTTAAAAGTAGAAATCATTGTCAAACCTATATTTATGGAGAAAATAAAACCACACTTTAGTTTAAAAGAAGAAATTATTGTCAAACCAACAATATTAGTCTCAATTAAAATTAAAAGTAGTCTAAAACAAAAGATAAAAACTTATCTCAAGTCCTCCAACAAACTCTTGAAGTTCCTTTGAATCTCTTCTCTCTTACAACACTCAATATAAAACTAAAATAAAAATGATAAATATGTGGTGCCCGAAAATCTCTCCAACTAACTTCCCAATTTTAGAATTTTCGAAACTTTCTCAGTACTTTCAGGACCCCTTTCAAAGTCTAAATCTTCCTTCTTTTATAATTCTCCAAAAGGTGCTTTGGTATCTCTTCAAATTGTGTCTTTATTTGATGTATTTCCCTAAGTGATGCATCCTTTTGCAATAATTTTCATCCATGGTGGTTGTTACCACCTTTTAAGCCAATAAGAACCTCAAAAACCTCTTCAAAATTCACAAAAAACTAAATTTACTCATCCAATAATTGCCACTGACGCTTAAGCGCGGGGCCTATGGCGCTTAAGCGCGACCTTCTCTGTTTAATCAGCGCATCAGCATCGGATCTAGCGCTTAGGCGCCAAAACACTTTTGCACATTTTTCACCTATTTGATCCAAATTTGATTTTTTTCACTCCTTTAAGCCTTTTTTACCTTTTTACCTGTACCTGAAAGAAAAACACAAAAATATCTACCATTAAAGCGCAATATCTCAAAAATATGTATAAAAATGTGTCTAAAAACACTATATATTTTAGGCCTGTCAAAATCCCTCAAACTTAAAATGTTACTTGTCCTCAAGTGACACTTCAATCTCTAAAAACTAAATATGTATGATATGTATATGAGTTTCTTTAGAAGTTACTAAAATTTAGATTTAGAAATATTGTAGTCCAATTTAGTAAAAATATTCAGTAAATGAGACCAACTTAAAGTTTAGAAATTTTTAATGTTAAGAAAGATGAAAATATGAGTTTCTATCTAATTTAGAAATATTTTAAGTCTTCCAGATTTAGAATTTAGTTCTTTTATTTTCTCCACTTAAAAATTTTTATTAAGAATAATTTTACTTACTATATTATATCTATGTGCTTAAGATTTTCTTAAGTCTTATACTTTAAAAAGATCAAATGTAGAACCAATTTTTTATTAGGCACTAATCCTCAAGCTTCTCCTCCCTCACTTTTCCTTCTTCTTCTTTATTTTTTCTTTTTCTTTTCTTTTTCTTTTTTTTTAGGCAAGGATTACTATATCTGGATAGGCCTTTCATAATTTTGAATTCTACTTTTCCTTTCCTAAAGCAAAGTCTTGATGCAAAACTTTTACTTATAAATAAAATAATAGCTTTGAAAATTATTTTTAATAAAAGATATTTAAGTATTAAAAATAAAAGTTTAAATTCTAAAATTTTCAAAAATACAATGTTTCTTACTAAAGATATTTACTTATATTAACCATTTTCTACACTAAAAACTTTTAACTTAAAGTTTTTCTTCATTACTCAAAATTTCAACTAAATCCTCTTACTCATTTCTAAAATCAAATTTTACTTCCCTAATATAACTTCATATACATGATCAAATTTTCTTTTCAAATCAAATTCACTTGTAGTTCATTTGAGAAAAAATAAAATTCAAGTTTTGAAAATATTTTTCATTCCCCCCAAACTAAAATTTTTAAAAGATTCAACAGTTTAGTATCAAATATATATAAGCAGGAATGAAAATTAAAATAAATGATAACAAGAATTTATATACCCTAATGATACAAGTATAAAACTAAAAACATGAGTAAAATTAATTTTGATCAAATTATCTAATATTTTCATTTCAATTCATCATGTAAAGATTCAATAGACTTCTAAACATTGGGTATAAACATAAAAGCAAACTAATACACTAACTTGACTTCACAATCTCAACATAAAAACAAACTCACAAACATGATAAAAGAAAAATACAATNTAACTATTTCAATCTGAGGCTAAAAATAACACAAATTTTCACACAAACAAACTTATATTAATTCACAAACAACAATTAAACACATATAAGAAGTCATAAATACTAAAAAAAGACTTAAATACTAAACCACGTATAAAAAATAACTTCTAACATCACAATTTCTAACACTCAACATGATTCCATTCTTCATTAGAAGGAACAAATTCCTATCTTTCATTAGTCTCTATAGGAATATAGAGTTGATAAAACAGATGGTGGTGACGAGCTCTGATATTATCTTCTTCAATCCAATTCTACTTTATGAACATCACCTTATCCGCTTCCTCTACATAACTTGTGTGGCTAAATTGCATCTTCATTTGTCATCCAATATGCTCTAGATGTGCATGCAACTCAAGTACCTTAGTCTCCAATAAATTCATAGTATTCTCAATTTTGTTGATCTTCTCTGATATCCCTCAATACTAACGGCTAAGAAATCGTTATACATCTTTTATGAACTTTGTCCAATGAACCTCTTCCTCATGGTTTCTTAATTCTTCTTCAAATCCATCTCCCATGAAGCCATTTTCTCTAAATCTCACTTTCTCTTAGACTTTTATGTCTAGAAATGATCTGGGGTGAAATTCCTTCACAAAACCCTTTTATTTATTGGCCTAAATCCTTCTAATAATTCCTAGACACGTTTAGAAACTACCTTGGCACATTTTTACAAACTAATTGGTGGTTAAACCTTCTAGAATATTAATTTCGCGCATGTGTTTAAACTGTCGTGCTTAAGCGTCAGTGCACATTTTTGCAATAGTCAATTTAACATCCGAATTCTCATTCTAACATGTCTTGGTCACTAAATAAAGTCTTGAAATTTTTACGAGCACATAATAGTTTCAAAAATACTACCCCAATTTTCTTAATCACACACAAAACAACAATCAAAATAAAAATATTCTGATAACTATGGGTTGACTCCCACAAATTGCTTGGTTTTACGTTGTCAGCCCGACGTAACCAGTGCATATTCCGGTTGACCCAACATCATTTCATCATTAAATTTATGCTGATCCCCTATAAAATAAGGTTCTAGTCTATGTCCATTAACTTTAAATATTTTCTCAGACTTAGGATCTTTAATATCCACAGCTCTAAAAGGATAAACTTTTATCACAATAAATGAGCCCATCAACCTGGACTTAAGTTTTCCTGGAAATAATGTTAACCTTGCATTATATAGCAAAACTTGTTGTCATGGCTGAAAATTTTTAGTAAGAATCCTTCGATCATGCCACATCTTTATCTTTTCTTTATAAATCTTGACACTCTCATCTGATTCATTCCTTATCTCTTCAATCTCATTTAATTATAATAATCTTTTCTCACCAGCATTTTTCAAATTATAATTGAACTCTTTAATCGCCCAATATGCTTTATGCTTAAGTTCAACTGGTAAGTGACAAGCTTTCCAAAATATTAGCCTATATGGGGACATTCCTATTGGAGTTCTGTATGCAGTCCTATAAGCCCACAAAGCATAGTCAAGTTTGACCAACCAATCTATTTTTCTTTTCCTATAAGCCCACAAAGCATAGTCAAGTTTAACTAACCAATCCATTTTTGTTGGATTCATAATAATTCTTTTAATTTCCTGATTGGATAATTCAGCCAAACCACTTGTCTGAGGATGATAAGCAAAAGCAATCCTATGATTTATATGATATTTCTTTAATAAATCCCCCATTATGGTATTTCTGAAATGACTTCCTCCATCAGTAATGATAACTCTCGGCGTCCCAAATCTACAAAATATGTTTATTTTCAAAAATTTTGCAACACTATGAGCATCACATCAGTAAAGCAACAACTTCTATCCATTTGGATACATAGTCCACTGCTAACAGAAAATATAAATTTATAAAGCAACAACTTCTATCTATTTGGATACATAGTCCACTGCTAACAGAATATATAAATTTCTAAAAGATGGTATATATGGTTTATTAAACCTAATCCCCAGACATCAAATATTTCAACTTCTAGCATATAATTGAGGGGCATCTCATTTCTCCTAGAAATATTGCCTACACAAATATTTCAACTTCTAGCATATAATTGAGGGGCATCTCATTTCTTCTAGAAATATTGCCTTAGCATTGACATCTATCACAAGTTTTGATATAAGCATTAACTTCTCTAAAAATTGTAGGCCAATAGAATCCATATTGCAAAATTTTTTATGTTATTTTATCAACATCTCTAAAAATTGTAGGCCAATAAAATTCAAATTGTAAAATTTTGTATGTTGTTTTATCAACATTAATATAAGCATTAACATCTCTAAAAATTGTAGGCCAATAGAATCCAGATTATAAAATTTTGTATGTTGTTTTATCAACACTGTCCCCCAAGGCCAATAGAATCCAGATTGTAAAATTTTGTATGGTTTTTTATCAACACCAAAATGTCCCCCAAAATCAGAATTATTACATTTTTGGGTAATTTCATAAGTTTCTTCTAATGGTACACATCTTTGAATAATTAGATCCTTTCATTGTTTATATAAAAAATGAGTCATCCCAAAAATAAGTCTTAGCTTCAGAAATAAATTTTCTCTTTTGTTGGTATGTCATTCCATAGGGTATAATATTGCTAACAAAAAAGTTCACAATGTCGGCATACTAAAGAACACACCACTCATTAGTAGTGAATAATTTTTCATCTGGAAAATGTTCATTAATTTCTTTTTCAAAAAATAGAGTGGTTTTTCTAACTCAAGCATGGAAAAATGGTTAGCAATTTCATTTTTAATTCCTTTTCAATCTACTATTTCAAAATCAAATTCTTGCAAAAGAAAAATCCATCTTATAAGTCTAGGTTTAGCATCCTTCTTTTTGGTTAAGTACTTAATAGCAAATGATTTGTATGTAGAATGATTTGTACATAATGAATTCCAATTAAAATGATCTAAATTTATCAAAAGCATATACTATTGCTAATAACTCTTTTTCATTTGTTGTATAATTAAAATTTATCAAAAGCATATACTATTGCTAATAACTCTTTTTCAGTTGTTGTATAATTTATTTGAGTTTCATTAAGATTTTTACTAGCATAGTAAATTACTTTGAAATTTTTATCATATCTTTGTCCTAAAAAAGCTACTATAGCATAATTACTAGCATCACACATTAATTCAAAAAATATTCCCCAGTTTGGTGAAACTATAATTGGTGCAGTGATTAATTTTTCTTTTAAAAAATTAAAAGCTTTTAAGCATTCTTCATCAAAATTAAAAATTGTCAGTAAATGGCATAAAGGCTTAGCAATCTTAGAAAAGTCCTTAATATATCGCCTGTAGAATCTAGCATGTCCTAGGCTTAGCAATCTTAGAAAAGTCCTTAATATATCACCTGTAGAATCCAACATGTCCTAAAAAACTCTGGCATAAAGGCTTAGCAATCTTTGAAAAGTCTTTAATATATCATCTGTAGAATCCAACATGCCTAAAAAACTCATAATTTCTCTTACATTTGTTGGATAAGGTAAATAAGCGATCACTTGAATTTTAGGAGGATCTACTTCCATACCATTTTCAGATATTTGAAGATCTAATACAACTCCTCCTGCTACCATAAATTGACAATTTTCCCAATTAAGGACTAAATTTGTTTCTTCATAGTGCTTAAGAGCTTTAGATAAATGTTCTAAACATGAGTCAAATGAAGTTTCAAACACTAAAAAATCATCCATGAATACTTCAATCCCTTTTTCAATTAAATCACAAAAATTTACCATCATACATTTTTGAAATGTAGCAGGGGCATTACATAAACCAAAGAGCATTCTTCTAAAAGAAAAAGTACCACAAGGACTGGTAAAAGTTATTTTCTCTTGATCCTTAGGAGATATTTGTATTTGGTGATAACCAGTATATCCATCCAGAAAATAAAAGTATTTTTGCCCAGCTAGTCTATCCAGCATTTGATCTAGAAAGGGTACTGGAAAATGATCTTTCCTAGTGGCAATATTTAATTTTCTATAATTAATGCATATTTGCCAACTTGTAACTTATGTAGTAGGTATTAATTCATTATGTTCATTCATAGTTACAGTTACTCATCCTTTCTGAGACCTGTAATTTGTCTAGTAGGTATTAACTCATTATGCTCATTCACAGTTACAATTACTCCTTTCTTAGGAACAAACTGATTGGACTAACCCATGCACTATCTGAAATAGGGTAGATAATTCCAACATCTAACCACTTTAAAATTTCTTACTTAACAGCTTCTTTCATAACAAGATTCAATCTTCTTTGAGGATCAGCCCTGGGTTTGCAGTTCTCTTTCATATGAATTCTATGCATACAAATTGAAGGACTCATTCCTTTAATATCAACAATTGTCCATCCAAAGCTTTCTTAAATTTTCAAAATTTTCATCAACCTTTCTTCTTCTTCTATCTTTAATTTTAAAGAAATTATAACTTGTAAAGTAGAAGAATCTTCTAAAAAGGCATATTTTAAATATTCAGGAAGTAACTTCAACTCAAGTTCTGGAGGCTTTTCAATTGATGAACAAAATGATTTATCTTTGTCTATCATGTTCAAAATTTCAAAACTTTCTCGAACATAGTTTAAATCTTCCTTAAAAAGTTCTTCATATCGATCTAATTCCTTTTCTTACTCGTGTTCCAAATATTTTTCTTCAAATTTTTCTTCATAAGTTGTTTTGAAATGACATTCACTTAGATATCTTATAATATCAATCCTATAACATTCATCATTTTTACCTTCTGCAGGATATTTCATTGACTTGAAATATTGAAAGTATTTGTTTGATCATTGACGTGCATTGTTAATTCCCCTTTCTGCATATTTGTCATTGCTCTTCCTGTGGCTAGGAAAGGTCTCCCCTAAATGATAGGTATCTCTTTATCTTCCTCCATATCTAGCACAATGAAATGAATAGGGAAGATAAATTGATCCACTTTCACTAAGATATCTTATATAACTCTTTTAGGGTATGTTATCGAACGATCTGTAATTGCAGAGTTACAGTGGTAGGGGTTATTTCTCCTAATCCTAATCTTTTGAATATTGATAATGGCATAAGGTTAAAGCTTGCACCTAGATTACATAAAGCTTTCCCATAAAATTTGTCTCCTATTGCGTATGGAATTGTAAAGCTACCAGGATCTTTAAGCTTTTCATGAAGCTTTCTTTGAATTGTAGCACTACACTCCTCACTAAGTGCAACAACCTCATTATCTCCAAACTTCCTTTTTCTGTTGATAATATCCTTCATAAACTTTACATATCTTGGCATTTGTTCTAAGACTTCAACAAATGGAATATTAATTGTAAGCTTCTTAAATATTTTCAGAAATTTTAAAAATTGCTTATCCAACTTCTGCTAACAAAGTCTCTGAGAAAATAGAGGTGGTGGTTTTTCCAAATCAATTTTCAGCAGAGAAATAGGTCTCTCAGAATCTTTTGGGGCATCCTCTTTTGATTCTTCAATTTCTTCTCTCTACTCAATTTCTTTTTGAACCCTACCTTCCAACTCTCTTCCGCTTCTAAGTTGAACGACTTTTACTTGCACTTTATTCTGGTCATTTAGATTTGATTCAGTATTACTAGGAAGTGTTCCTTGGGATCTGTTAATTAATGAATTTGTTATTTGCCCAAGTTGATTCTCAATATTTCCAATTGTAGCTCCTTGACTTAGTAATTGATTTCCCATTTTTAACACCACTTCTTCTATAAACAACTTCTTCTCCTTAAATTGTGTATCACCGTTGAAACCTAGAGGATAAGTAGATCAATAATTATTATTCCCTTGATTGTTTTAGTTTCTCAATGGGTTTAATTGGTTGTACCCCCAATGCTGATTATTACCATCCAAATTGTTATTCCAGTTAAAGTTGGGATGGGTTTTCCAACTTGGGTTATAATAATTTGAATATGGGTTATTCTGCTAATTATTTATGGAATTTAAAGTTTCTAATGATGCTTGAGAATCTACCATTTAGCCTAATAAATTTTCTTCAATCATGGAAATTAGTTGATAAAAATTCATTCCTAATTGGTCTAAATTCCTTGAAATTGCTGCATCTTGATTTGCTAACATAGTAAATGCATCAAATTCATGAATATTGGCTACTTTCTTAGGATTCATCATCTCATAAGGCCATTGAAAATAATTGGTAGCCATTTCTTCAATTTAAGCATAAGCATCATGAAATGATTTTGACATCAATGAACCACCAGCAACGAATCAGATAATTGATCTAAGAGATCCAACTAATCCATTATAAAAAGTTTGAATTATTAACCAATATGGTATAGCATTGTGTGGATAGTTTCTTAAGAGTTCTTTAAATCTTTCCAATGCTTCATAAATAGATTCCCCTTCAAAGTGAAGCTTTGCAGAGATAGATTCCCCTTCAAACTGATTAAAAGATGTAATATCATTTCTAAGCTTCGCAGTTTTTGTATGTGGAAAATATTTAGCAAGGAATTTTTGTGCTAATCACCCCAAGTTCTGATAGATCCAGGTGCTAATAAATTCAACCACATCTTAGCTTTATCCTTTAGTGAGAAAGGAAATAACCTAAGTCTTATGGCATCATATGATACACCATCATATTTAAATGTAGCGCACAATTCTAGAAATTGGCAAGATGTAAATTTGGATCTTCAATTAGTGATCCCTAAACTGCTTTTTGATACAATTTGGATAATAGCAGGTTTAAGCTCAAATGAATTAACCACTATAATAGGTTTTTGAATACTAAAATGAAGTTCATCTACAGTAGGGCTGACATAATCTCTTAAAGGTCTAAATTATTGATGAATTTCAGCATTTTGATCNATCTCTCAATTCTACTCCTCATCTTCTGAATCACCACTATACCACTTTTCTGCAGGCTCATAATCAGGATATTAAGGATATGGAGGAAATTGCAGAGAAACAACAGAATAGTTCCCACTGTCAGTGAACGATCAAATCCCTTACGTCTCCACCCGAAATTCTAAAACACCGCTCCTAAATTGGTTTCTGTGATTTCAACGCATCACTGTACCGATATTTAGCCTTTGAACTAACAAATTTACTCGAATCAAAAGGGATCTTTCCTTTGCTCCTCTTCATGCTTGGTGTCATTCTACAAATTTTATAAATTCCAAAAATAACTTCAAAAATCAAGTCTAAACTACTAAACTAAACTTCCTAAGTATAAACTAAACTTCCCATGCAATTTCCAAAGTTTTTTTTTTCTAATTTTTCCCCATGAACAATGAATTTTTGAATTTCTCCAAATGTGCTCAAAATACATAGTGAAAATCTAAAATTTTTGTATAGAAGTAAAGCTCTTACATCAAGGAACTTGGATCTAGTAAATTTCACTTGATTCCACCAAGAAATCTTCACTTTAAATGTGTCTTAGCCCTAAAAAATCATGAACTCGAGAGGTTGAAGGTGACAGTGGCGTTGAAAATGGTGATTTTTGGGCTGAAACTTCACTTTTAACCGTTCGCGAACAGGTTTTCGTGAACCAACGCTTAAGCGCGGGTAAATGGCGCTTAGGCGTCTGCCTTTTGGGTTGGCTCGGGCTCAAAATTTTCAAATTAAAGTAAAATGCACTATTTTCCTAAGTAAACCACCCCTAAATGGTC
>JXCR01118271.1:7435-19647 GCA_002079205.1 Phalaenopsis hybrid cultivar | reverse complement strand
ATATATATATATATATATATATATATATCTGTATATGTTCGATCCTCATTTATTCGTGTACTCATACCACAAAAGAAAGAGTTAAAATAAAGGTTGTTCACCGAAATAAGGGGAAACAATCGAGAAGATTGACCTTTTGTTAGTATATGAAGAAGAATCCTCATACATTACCATGTCCACCCTTATTTATAAGAATATTGGCTTATATATATTATAAAAGAGTGCCTTTATTGTTGTGAAAAACGACGGCAATAAAGCAAAAACTGGAACGAGATATTCGCAAACAGAAACACAACGGAACACACAGATTTACGTGGTTTGGTAATTTGCCTACGTCCACGGAGCTGCAGAGAATTTTATTAGCTTGAGGAATTACACCCGTCGATCGCCTCAACGATTACAAGAAAAAAACTCTTTCTTCTTCTCCCACTCTCGCTCTCCGTCTCTCACTAGCTATTCTTCTCTACCCATAGCAAATACACGTAGGAGAAGAAGTCTGGGAGCATACCAACCTTGTGATTTCTCTTGTCCGCATAAGCAGAACCGAGGAAAAGGAGATTAAGAGGGACTCACTCCCATCCTTACGATGCACTAGATGCATTAATTTAAACCATGCTCTCTTCCGTTATTAGGCCCATTAGGCTATGCCCAATTATTAGGAAATTATGGAGAAGAATATCGTGAATTACATCAGCAGGAGCGAGAATCTAGACAAAAGCGGGAGAAGCAGGCGCGAACAAGAGGGCGGGGTTCCACAGAAAATACACGAAGCTTTAGAGTTCGTTTGGGGCAGCTTGTGCGTTTCAGGATAAGTTGCTTATCCTGAAACGCGGCCAGCAGACCGGCCGTAGGGGTCGACCCGCGGCCTGTGTTTAGTGTAAAAACCCAAACGCAATTTTGGATAAGCTGGCAAAATGCGCGAACCAAACGGTACGGCGGCGTTTTGAAAACGTCACCCTCACTTATAAGCTGCCCCAAACGGACCCTTAATGAAGGAATCAAATAAACAATATAGTTATTACCAAACATGAGAAACTTCCACATTCAACAGTGGACTGGCTCCACATTCTCAATAAATCTCCACTTGGAGACTGAGACACTGACTGCACTATCCACAGGCTGCGCCGCCCTTTTCCAAACGTGATATCCTCCATCTCTGAACTCAAAGCCTCTGTTTTCAAGCTGGAAGACAAACTAAAATTACGCACAACTTCAGCTTCTCAAGTATAACCACTTTTGTCAATATATCAACAGGGTTCTTGCTTCCACAGATTTTCTCTAGTAGCAATTGTCTGTCATTTAACAATGATCAAATGAAGTGATATATGTTCTGAATGTGCTTGGTCCTGGATTGAAATGTTCAATTTCTAGCAAAGAATATGTCGCTCTAACTATCACTGTAGAGAGTGCCCTTCTGAACCTCCTTACTCAATTCTTCCAAGAAACTCTGCAACCATATCTTCTCCTTTGCAGCCTCTGACACTGCAATGTACTCAGCTTCTGTAGTGGACAAAGAAACCGTCTTCCATAGATTTGAGCCCCATTACACTGCAATACCACTAAGAGTATAAACATAACATGTAGTACTCTTCCTATTGTCGATGTCCCCAGCTAAATCTGCATCAACAAAGCCTTATACCTCTAAGCTAATTTCTGATAAACACAAATAAGTTTCTGAAGAGCCTCTTAGGTATCTTAAGAAACACTTCATAGCTTCTCAATTTTCCTTCCCTAGAATACTCATTTATCTACTCACAACTCCCACTGCATGGGCAATGTCTGGTCTTGTACAAACCATAACATACACAAATGAACCAACAGTTGAAGCGTAAGAAACCTTACTCATGTAGTTTTGTTCCTTCTCTGACTTGGGTGACTAATTTTTGCTAAGTCTGAAATGACTGCCCAAAGGTGTTTCAATTGGTTTGGCTTTGTCCATGTTGAGCCTGCTCAGGACCTTTTTCACATATTCAGCCTGTGGAAGCCTCAACGTGCTTCTGACTTTGTCTTTGATAATCCTCATATCAAGGATTTGTTTTGTAGTTCCTAAATCTTTCATTGCAAAGTCCTCTGACATTTGCCTCTTCAGATTATTAATTTTATCAAAAAGCATATCTCCACATACAATAGTAAAATGATATAGGAATTGACAAAGTACCTGACATAGCAACAATGATCTTCCTGACATCTGTTGTACCTTGCATTTTATACAAAATGTTCAAACTTCTTGTACCACTATTTAGGAGTTTGCTTCAGGCCATACAAGCTCTTCTTCAGTCTACAAATTTAATATTTTTTTCCCTGTACCACAAAACCCCTTTGGTTGGTGCATGTAGATGCCTTTTAAAGGTCTCCATGAAGAAAGGTTGTCTTCACATCTAACTCCTCAAGGAAAAGAAATTCAGTAGCTACCATAGTCAGTACCATTTTGATGGTTGTGAGCTTAACCTCAGGAGAAAAGATCTCAGAATAATCAATGTTCTGCCTCTGTTGAAAGCCTTTAACAACAAGTCTAGCCTTGTACCATTTACTGTCATCATGCTCGGTCTTCACTTAGTACACCCACTTGTTGTGCAATGCATTCTTCCCGTGTGGAAGTTCTGTTAGCTCTCATGTCTGATTTCATAGCAGGGAATCCATCTCCTCCTTCATAGTCTAAATGAATTTTCCAATTGTTAGTCTCAATGACAAATGAAGTTTCAAAATAGTTAGTCTTAATCAATTGCCCAAATGAATTTTGTTCAATAACAGGGGGCCTTGAGGATAACTTTCTACATATTGATCTAATTTTTCTCATAATATCTGCATTCTGAGAAGCTAAAATAGTCAGCATATCAGTTTCATGAAAATTCACTACCCTTTTGGGTTTTACTTTATCAAAGTTGCTAATATTATAATCCAAAATTGAATATTCATTATCTTGTTGATCCGTCATTTCTACAATAAATTCATGGAGACTTTTCTGATTCATAATCGTCCTAATAGCTCTCTCTAGTTATGATTCATAGGGTTCAAGGTCTGCAGCTCCTAAACTACCCAAACAAATTTAAAGATTTAACTAATAGAACAGATATCCAGTACTCTAAGTACTCAAAAATACTTTTAATATTTTGGATCTTCTTTAAAATAAACACAATAAATAAACACACTAGATGATAACACTACAATTTTTAAATCTAAGTCTTACAGGTTTAATTAAAGCTTCCTGGCCAAAAACTAAAATATCCCACACAAACTGTGACGCTAATCAATATATTTTCTATAGTGCAAGTGACATCATAAATTCGGATGGACACATGTACTCTTATGAAATAATGATTTTCTTCGAAAGCGGATTTGCCCCAGGCAAGTGAGACCACTTCAGCGGGTGGGCTTGGCTCGACCACTTCGGCGGGCTTGGCTCGAACACTACGGTCTATGGGGATTGGCTTGCTTTATGGGCCCTCAAAGTCCCAAAGGTCCGTTAATCCTCACGCCTTACCAGTGCAAGACTTTTCTTGAATATAAATGTTTGTATTTTGATATACAAGGTCTTAATTGTAGAAGATACATGTCTGTCAATTCTACTGTATGTTATAATACAAGCATGAGAAAGCAGAAAAAGATAAATGCTGTTTGAAACTCCAAAGTGGGCTTCCATACAAAATATGTATTGAGAACAATGAAATGCAAAATATCAGCATTTGTGTCTTGCTTATTCAAATATTTATATGCTGGATCCAAATTTATCAAGCTGTGATAATATCTTAATCCTATTGTAGTGAAGAAGAGAATAATACAGAGTGAAAGCGTAGAGAGAATTTCTAAGAATTCTTTTCACCACAGCTTAAAGTCATAGAATACTATAGATCCAACCATATACTCCCTTTGATCTCTTCTTTCTAAGATTTTGAGCACTATATAGTGAGCCCTTATATATCTCCATATTATATGAATTGGCATGTCGAACACAAGTTTACAGTTGTCATATATTGTTCCTAATAACTTACTGCCATGACTTGGTATGGAGCGTGAAAAAACTGTAAGAAATGATGTATGGATGTGTCTATTTAAGAACTTTAGCAGAAGAGTTGAAACAACTTGGAAGGAGCTGATGCATTTGATTCTTATTCCATGAAAATTTTGAAATATGTGTTGGTCTTCTATGAGCAATCAATGGTTTTCTAGTTTATGCTAACTTGTCTTGTTGGAGAACCAAAGCATGTATTGCATGCCTTTGTTGTTACAAGTCAAGCAAATTCTCGTTGTTAGAAAAATGGTGGGAAGTTTTTCCATACTGATCATTGCAGTGAAGAAGAATTCAGAAAAGTACAGCATTTGTGGGAAAAAAACTTCAACTTTTCCGTGTTTAACATCAAAATTTCAATTTTTATCTATCTGCCAACTTATCTTTTTGCATAAAAAAAAGGTGTGTTTCACTTCTCTGGAAGATAAAATAGTGGTGTTTTATAAATATAAAAGTAAAATATAGGTGTTAGATATGTAATTACATAAAAATTAGGTGGTATGTATGTAAATGCCCCAAGAAAATACACTTTTTAAGCTCTTCTTGTAGGGAATTTAAACTTTTTTGACATCTTTCATGCATAAAAAACAAATATATATGTGAATTATAATAAATTACGCTTTTGAATAAACAATAGGTATTGCATGATATTGAATGCTTCTTCGAGGAGAGAATTGTTTCCCAATTGACAATTCATACGCTTGAATTTCTGCACTTGCACTGCTGCTGTGTATGTTAAGTTCAAAACGACTGACAACGATACTAAACTGAAGTCAGGAGTTTTGTTGCAGATCCAGACAGTTTTTTCATTTGTTTATTTTTGGATGTCTTGCCGCTTTCTGTTAAGCCAAAAGAGGATTCACTGAATCCTTATCATTCAACATTAATAATCTCAAATATAATTTTTTTGTCTGTATATGTTCGATCCTCATTTATTCGTGTACTCGTACCACAAAAGAAAGATTTAAAATAAAGGCTGTTTACCGAAATAAGGGGAGCCAACGGAGAAGATTGACCTTTTGTTAGTATATGAGGAAGAATCCCATACATTACCATGTTTACCCTTATTTATATGAATATTGGCTTATATATATTATAAAAGAGTGCATTTATTGTTGTGAAAAACGAAGGCAATAAAGCGAAAACTGGAACGAGATATTCGCAAACAGAAACACAATGGAACACACGGATTTATGTGGTTCGGTAATTTATCTATGTCCACGGAGCTGCAGAGGATTTTATTAGCTTGAAGAATTACATCGGTCGATCGTCTCAGTGATTACAAGAAAAAAAACTCTCTTCTTCTCCCACTGTCGCTCTCCTTCTCTACCCATAGCAAATACATGTAGGAGAAGAAGTCTGGGAGCATACCAACCTTACGATTTTTCTTGTTCGCATAAGCATAACCGAGGAAAAGGAGATTAAGAGGGACTCCCATCCTTACGATGCACTAGATGCATTAATTTAAACCATGCTGTCTTCCCTTAAGGCAAGGCCCAATTATTAGGAAATTATGGAGAAGTATATCGTGACTTACATCAGAAGGAGCGGGAATCTAGACGAAAGCGGGAGAAGCAAGCGCGAACAAGAGGGCGGGGTCCCGCAGAAAATACACGAAGCTTTAATGAAGGAATCAAATAAACAATATATTTATTACGAAACATGAGAAACTTCCACATTCAACAGTGGACAAGCTCCACATTCTCAACAAATCTCTACTTTGAGACTGAGACATTGACTGCACTATCCACAGGCTGCGCCGCTCTTTTCCAAATGTGATATCCTCCATCTCTAAACTCAAAGCCCCTTCAAGCTAGAAGACAAACTAAAGTTATGCACAACTTTAGCTTCTCAAGTATAGCCACTTTTGTTAACATATCAACAGGGTTCTTGCTTCCATAGATTTTCTCAAGTAGCAATTTTTTGTCATCTAACAATGATCGAATGAAGTGATTTCTGTTTTGTATGTACTTGGTCCTGGATTGAAATGTTTGATTCCTCGCAAAGAATATGGCGCTCAAACTATCACTGTAGAGAGCGCCCTTCTGAACCTCCTTACTCAATTCTTCCAAGAAACTCTACAACCATATCTTCTCCTTTGCAGCCTCTGACACTACAATGTACTCAGCTTCTGTAGTAGACAAAGAAACTGTCTTCTGTAGATTTGAGCCCCATGACACTGCAGTACCACTAAGAGTATAAACATAACATGTAGTACTCTTCCTACTGTCGATGTCCCCAGCTAAATCTGCATCAACAAAGCCTTATACCTCTAAGCTAATTCCTGAGAAACACAAACAGGTTTCTGAAGAGCCTCTCAGGTATCCTTCCCTAGATTACTGATTTATTTACTCACAACTCCCACTGCATGGGCAATGTCCGATTTTGTGCAAACCATAACATACATAACTAAACTAATAGTTGAAGCGTAAGAAACCTTACTCATGTAGTTTTGTTCCTTTTCTGACATGGGTGATTGATTCTTGTTGAGTCTAAATGACTGCCCAAAGGTGTTTCAACTGGTTTGGTTTTATTCATGTTGAACCTGCTCAGGACCCTTTTCACATATTCAGCCTATGAAAGCCTCAACATGCCTCTGACTCTGTCTCTGATAATCCTCATAACAAGAATTTGTTTTGCAGTTCTCAAATCTTTCACTGCAAAGTGATCTGACATTTGCCTCTTCAAATTATTAATTTTATCAAAAAACATATCTTCCACATACAATAGTAGGATGATATAGGAATTGACAAAGTACCTGACATAGCAACAGTGATCTTTCTGACATCTGTTGTACTTTGCATTTTACATGAAATCTTCAAACTTCTTGTACCACTATCTAGGAGTTTGCTCCAGTCCATACAAGCTCTTTTTCAGTCTACAAATTTACTATTTTTTCCTGTACCACAAAACCCCTCTGGTTGATGCATGTAGATGCCTTTTTAAAGGTCTCCATGAAGAAACGTTGTCTTCACATCTAACTGCTCAATGAACAGAACTTCAGTAATTACCATAGCCAGTACCATTCTGATGGTTGTGAACTAACCTTGGGAGAAAAGATCTCAGAATAATGAATGTACTGCCTCTATTGAAAGCCTTTAACAACAAGTTTAGTATTGTACCTTTGACTGTCATCATGCTCGGTCTTTACTCAGTATACCCACTTGTTGTGCAATGTCTTCTTCCCATGTGGAAGTTCTGTTAGCTCTCATGTCTAATTTCACAACAGGGAATCCATCTCCTCCTTCATAGCCCAAATGAATTTTCCAATAGTTAGTCTCAATGATAAATGAAGTTTCAAAATAGTTAGTCTCAATCAATTGCCCAAATGAATTTCCTCAATAACAGAGGGTCCTTGAGGATAAATTTCTACATATTGATCTAATTTTTCTCATAATATCTGCAATTTGAGAAGCTAAAATAGTCAGCATATCAGTTTCATGAAAATTCACTACCATCTTGGGTTTTACTTTATCGAAGTTGCTAGTATTATAATTCAAAAATGAGTATTCATTATTTTGTTAATTCTTTATTTCTACAATAAATTCATGGAGTCTTTTTTGATTCATAATCCTCCTAACATCTCTCTCTAGTTATGATTTGTAGGGTTCAAAATCTGTAGCTCCTGAACTACACAAACAAATTTAAAGACTTAACTAATAGAATAGATATCCAGTACTCAAAAATACTTTTAATATTTTGGATTTCCTTTAAAATAAACACACTAGATGATAACAGTACAATTTTTAAATATAAGTCATATAGGTTTAATTAAAGTTCTCATAAAGTTCTTACTGTTGCTTCACCGGCAACAACACCAAAAACTTGACCCGACCCGCAATTATGCAATTATTAAGCTTCCTGACCAAAAAACTTAACATAGTTTATTTAAATGGCTAGTTTGCAAAATGGATATGTTATAGAATTTAGAATTGATTTATATTTTACACACTAGGGGTTCTACGCAAGTATATATGTATCTTTTCAAGTAATATAGGGTCTTCTTTAAAAACCCCAGTATCGATCCCACAAGGAAGCGAGGTAAAAAATCTCTTAGGCTAACTCTAATATACTACTATCAGTTCTTAGTTTGAAAATTTTGAAAATTTAATTTTCCTAAATTCAACGATTTACTCTAAAATTAAAGTTAACTAAATTAAATAGAAACCTAATTTAAGGAGACTGGATAAATTTTGGAAAGTGCATATATAATCAAAATCCCTTTCCCTTGCAATGAGATCATAATCAGTGTAGGAATCAAATGTTTAAAAGTTAAATTTAGTTTTATGTCAAATGGGAGCATACATATTATTTACCCTCTCCCGAGTGCATAAATAATATTGGTTGATCTAAAATAAATTCCTAAATTGCAAGTTATGTTGGATAGGTTCTAGCCTCTCACTTCTAGATTGTCAACTGTACCCTCTCTATAGAACTAACCGGTCCTAAAGTTCCAACTCTATATTAAATTGGTAAATGATTGATACACCAAAAATATATGCATTTTTAGACTCATATTTTATACTCATTTTTTTATGATATTTCACTTTAAAGGAAGGTATTTTTCATGTTTTATTGTAGATTGTTGATTATTATGACTTGGAGCAAAAAGGATAAATTTGGAGTCAAAATGGAGTTTTTGAAAAATTGTTCAGCGCCGACGGCGCTGTTTGACAGAGAGCATGGATTATATTCACGAGTCACTGATAATTGATACTCAATTATCTTATGAAACTTTAAATGTTATAAATAATCAAAAAAATAATCCCTATTCTAATTATTACATCCATGAATGAAAAAATCACCCCAATTTTAGTTGGAATAATTATAACAATTCAGTGATCCCCTCAGGAAATTCAAACAATCAAGGAAATCCTAATTAGCGATCTTATTATCCTCCTGTATTTAACTCTAACCCTAACCCACAAGTTATAGAAAAGAAGTTGACGATGGAAGAAGTAATGTTGAATATGCAAAATTAAATACAAAATCAAGGGGCTACTATTAGAAATATGGAAAATCAATTAGGACATATTGCTACTACACTTAGTAACAGACCTTCTGGAAATCTTCTGAGTATTGTGGAAGTTAATCCAAAAGATCAAAATAAGGAGCAAATTAAAGTTATTCAATTATGAAGTGGAAAAGAAGTTGAAACAAGAATCCAAAGAGAAACTAAAGTTGATGAGGCGAAGAAAGAGATTGAATGTGACCATAATGAAAATGAACAAATACTAGTTTCCTTAGAAAAACCATCACCTCCATTTCCTCCACGACTGAAGCAGAAGAATAAAGACAAATAATTTACAAAGTTTTAGAAATCCTTAAAAAGCTAACGATAAAAATTCCTTTCAATAAGGCTTTGGAACAAATGTCAAGTTATGTGAAATTTATGAAAGATATACTAAACAAGAAAAGGAAGTTTGTAGATCATGAGACCGTTGCACTTGGTGAAGTGTGTAGTGTTATTATTCAGAAAAAAGCTTCCTGAAAAATTTAAATATCATGGTAGTTTTACTATAACTTGTACAATTGGTGAAAAGTTTTTTTGAAAAAGCCTTATGTGATTTAGGAGCAAGTATCAATCTTATGGCTCTATTGATTTTTAAACATTTAGATTTATGAGAGATTTCTCCTACTACTATAACTCTTCAGTTAGTTGATCAATCAATAACTTATCATAAATGAGTTATAGAAGATGTATTAGTAAAAGTGGATAAATTTATTTTTCCCGTAGACTTTATAGTATTTAATATAGAGGAAGATAAAGAGATTCCTATTATTTTGGAGAGACTGTTTCTTTTAACAGGGAGAGTTGTGATATATGTGCAAAAAGAAGAATTAATAATAAGATTTAATGATCAAGAAGTACATTTAATATTGTAAAAGTTATGAAATATCTTGCAATAGAAAGAGATAATGAATGTTTTAGGATGGAAGTTACTACTTATCTAAGTAATGAGCAATTTAAGAAAGAATTTGAAGAAAAATTAAGGCAAGAAGAATTTTGGGAGAATGAGAATGAAATAAAGAAAATAATTTAGATTATATTCAAGACAAATTTGAAACTTTAGATTTGTTGGAAAATGATAATAAAAATCTTATTCCTTCAAGTAGTAAACCGCCTGAACTTGAACTGAAAATATTACCTGCCCATTTAAAATATATATTCTTAGGAGATTCATCTACATTGTTTGTTATTGTATCTTCTGAGTTAAATGAAATTCAAGAACAAAAATTAATAGAAATGTTGAAAAGATATAAAAAGGCTTTGGGATGGACTTTAGCAGATATTAAAGAAATTAGTCCTTTGATTTGTATGCACATAATTCTATTAGATGATCAATACAAACATAAAGCTAATCCTCAGAGGATATTAAACTCAATAATGAAAGAAGTTATTAAAAAAGAAATCTTAAAATGGTTAGATGCTGAAATTATATAACCTATTTCAGATAGTGCTTGGGTGATCCCAATTCACTATGTTCTAAAGAAAGGAGTGACCGTTGAAATAAATGAGAAAAATGAATTAATTCCAATAAGACAAGTTAATGGTTGGTGAATTTATATAGACTATAGAAAATTAAATATGGCCCCAAGGAAATATCACTTTCCTTTACCCTTTCTAGACCAAATGTTGGATAGATTGGCTGGAAACAAATATTACTGCTTTTTAGAAGAATATACTAGTTATCATCAAATTCCAATTGCTCCTGAGGATCAAGAGAAAAAAACATTTACAAGCTCTTATGTAACATGTGCTTTTCGTAGAATGTCTTTTGGACTATGCAATGCACTTGCAACATTTCAAAGATGTATGATGTCAATTTTTTGTAATTTGATTGAACATAGAATAGAAGTATTTATGAATGATTTCTCTGTATTTGGGACTTCATTTGAATTATGTTTAAATAATTTAGAAAAAGTTATGTAATTATGTGAAAAAAATCAACCTATTACTAAATTGGGAAAAATGTCAATTTATGGTTGCAGGAGGAATTGTACTTGGGCATAAAATTTCTGAAAATGGCTTGGAGGTAGATCCTGCAAAAATTTAAGTTATTGAAAATTACCTCCTCCTACTACGGTTAGAGGGTTAAGAAGTTTTCTAGGACATGTGGGTTTCTACAGACGTTACATAAAATTTTTTTCAAAAATAACTAAGCCATTATGTCGACTTTTAGAAAAGACACAAAATTTGATTTTAATGAGTAATGCATAAAAACAATTGAATTATTGAAAGAAAAATTAATCATTGCATCTATAATAGTCCTACCTGATTGGGAGAAATCATTTGAAATAATGTGCGATGTTAGTGATTATGCTATTGGAGCTGTTTTATGATAAAGACACAACAAAGTTTTTAAAGTAATATATTATGCTAGCAAAACTCTAAATGATGCTCAAATTAATTACACTATTGCTGAAAAGAGAGTTATTAGCTATTGTCTATGCCTTTGATAAATTTAGACTTTACTTGATTAGAACTAAATGTATAGTGCGTACAAATCATTCTGCTATTAAATACTTAATGTAAAGAAGGATGCTAAACCAAGATTAATTAGATGGATACTTCTATTGCAAGAGTTTGATTTTATGGTAGTTGATCAAAAGAGAAAAGATAATCAAATACCTAATCATTTGTCTAGACTAGAAAAAGAAATATTAACTAATTTTGTAAATGAAATTTTAAAAAATTTCTCGGATGAACAATTATATAATATTGATGAAATAAATATACCGTGGTATGCCGATATAGTAAACTATATTGTAAATGATATTCTGCCACCAGATATTAAGAATCAACAATTAAAGAAATTTATATATGATTCAAAATTCTATTTTTAGAATGACTCATATTTATATAAACAATGTAAATATCTAATTATTAGAATGTGTGTGCTTTATGAAGAAACTCAACAAATAATTGAAAGATATCATGATTCTGAATTTGGAGAAAATTTTGGAATAAATAGAATTACATATAAAATTTTGCAAGCTGGATTTTATTGGTCTACTTTTTTTATAGACATTAATGAATATATTAAAGCATGTGATCGATGTGAGTGAGTAGGAAATATTCTAAAAGAAATAAAATGCCTCTAAAATACATATTGTAAGTTGAAATTTTTGATGTTCAGGGATTAGATTTTCTGAGATCATTTATGTCTTCATTTGAAAATTTATATATATATATATATATATA
>JXCR01118265.1:20764-40772 GCA_002079205.1 Phalaenopsis hybrid cultivar | reverse complement strand
AAGTCGTATTGGAATGAATTTGCAATTTAGACTTAAAGTAGTTATACCAAAACCCATAAATCATTTTCAAGTAACATTGTTAAACAATCTATGGTGTAACAAATCAGACACTGGAGTGATGATAAATACTCTTAATTGTCAGACTTTATGTTTTATAGGAATTAATGATGAAGTACAATTTGTGTAAAACCAAATTAAAAACAAAGAACTGGATGTACCTTTAGGACAAATCGCTCTGCGTCCTAAGACACCAGTATATTTGCAAAAAATGGTAATTAGTAATCAGGAGCTAAAAATTAAAACTCTTAAGCTCGAACTTGAAGAAGAAAGAAGAAAATACATGATTCTTCAAGAAAAATATAATAATCTTATGGAGGATAATAATTATTTCAAAGATGTAATCGTAGACATTTCTTAAAATAATATGTTAAAAAATATGCAATATCTGTATCTCCTTAAGATGGATGATAATATTAGAAGAAAAAGTATTTTTATATGGAAAAAAATCTANCTAAATAGGACGCAATGGAGAAAAAGGATTCATGTGGCCGACCCCACGTAGTGGGATTAAGGCTTTGTTGTTTTTGTTGTTGTAGAAGTCTTCTATATAGACTTAATTGTTTTTCCTAAATCTTTAATGTATGGTCTTGCATAGTTTAAAGATCCTAAGAATTTTTGTTATTCTTTAGTGTTTTTTATTTTATCAGAAAATTCTAGTTTTTTTTTTTTGAAATATGATCTTGTAATTCTATTTCTCTTTTATCGNGCAATGGAGAAAAAGGATTCATGAGGCCGACCCCACGTAGTGGGATTAAGGCTTTGTTGTTGTTGTTGTTGTAGAAGTCTTCTATATAGACTTAATTGTTTTTCCTAAATCTTTAATGTATGGTCTTGCATAGTTTAAAAGTCCTAAGAATTTTTGTTATTCTTTAGTGTTTTTTATTTTATCAGAAAATTCTAGTATTTTTTTTTGAAATATGATCTTGTAATTCTATTTCTCTTTTATCAATTTTTTGTCCTAAGAAATTTATATATTATTTGACTATTTCTATTTTTTTTAGATAGAATAATTCCATGTTGTATACAAAAATTAAGTACTTCTTCAACATGTTTATAGTGTTCTTTTAAATTATGTGATGCTACTAATATACATAAATATATACTAATACATAATCTAAATTTTTAAAAATATTACTCATCTTTTTTTGAAATATACTAGGTGCATTTTTTAATCTAAATGATATTATTAATCATTCGTAATGTCATAATGGCGTTGTAAATGCTGTATATTTAATATATTGTTTGCCTAATTTTATTTGCCAAAAACCTAATTTGCAATCAAATTTACTAAAATATTATTTTATTTTATATTTGATTTCTTAACATATATTTATCTGGTATTTTATATTCATCATTTTCTGTATAATCATTTAATCTTTTGTAATTAATAACCATTCTAGTTTTTCCTCTTAAAATTTCTGCATGATTTGTTACCATGAATGCAGCTGATCTATGTTCTGATTTTGATCGTCTAATTAATCCTAAATCTTTTAATTCTTTTAATTGAATTTTAAATTTCTCTTTATCTAAAGGAGTATATTCTAATTCTTTGGTTCTTATAACTAAGTCTTTGTTTATTGTAGGTATATTTGTCAATTCTTTATTTTTCTCCCAATGTTTTAAAGAATTTTCCCCTATTATCTGTTCAGGTTTTTTAATTCTTTAGTTCTTATAACTAAATCTTTGTTTATTATAGGAATATTTGCTAATTCTTTATTTTTCTCCCGATGTTTTAAAGGATTTTCCCCTATTATCTGTTCAGGTTTTTACAAATAAAATTAGACGAAGAACTCAACCAGCAGAAGAAATTCAGATAATATGAGAAAATCCTTTAAAATATTGGGAGAAAAATAAAGAATTGACAAATATTCTTATAATAAACAAAAACTTAGTTATAAGAACCAAAGAATTAAAACATAGTCCTTTAGATAAAAAAAGAATTTAAAATTCAATTAAAAGAATTAAAAGATTTAGGATTAATTAGACCATCAAAATCAGAACATAGATCAGCTACATTCATGATAAAAAATCATACATAAATTTTAAGAGGAAAAACTAGAATGATTATTAATTACAAAAGATTAAATGATAATATAGAAGATGGTGGATATAAAATACCAGTAAAGATACGCTAATAAATTTAATACAAAATAAAAAATATTTTACTAAATTTGATTGCAAATCAGGTTTTTGGAAAATAAAATTAGACGAAGAATATATTAAATATACAACATTTACAACACCATTAGGACATTACAAATGGTTAATAATGTCATTTGAATTAAAAAATGCACCTAGTATATTTCAAAGAAATATGAACAATATTTTAAAAAATTTAGCTTATGTATTAGTATATATTGATGATATATTAGTAACATCACATAATTTAAAAGAGCATTATAAACATGTTGAAGAGGTACTTAAACTTTGCATACAACATGGAATTATTCTATCTAAAAAGAAAATAAANTATTTTAAAAAATTTAGCTTATGTATTAGTATATATTGATGATATATTAGTAACATCACATAATTTAAAAGAACATTATAAACATGTTAAAGAGGTACTTAAACTTTGCATACAACATGGAATTATTCTATGTAAAAAGAAAATAAGAATAGCCAAAGAATGTATAAATTTCTTAGAACAAAAAATCAGTAAAGGAGAAATAGAATTACAAGATCATATTTCCAAAAAAGTATTAGAATTTTTTGATAAAATAGAAAAACTAAAGAATTACAAAAATTCTTAAGACTTTTAAACTATGCAAAACCATACATTAAGGATTTAGAAAAAAAAATTAAGTCTCTATATAAAAAGACATCTACAACAGGAAAAAAATATTTCAATATATAAGATGTAAACATCATTCAAAAAATCAAAGAAGTAAAAAATTTACCAAAACTTATTTTACCTGCAGAATCGGATCATAAAACAGTAGTAGTAGATGCAGCCCAAGAAAGATGGGGAGCGGAATTAAGAGTAAAACCTTACGAAGAAGCTTAAAAAAATAATGAAAAATTATAAAGATATGCTTCAGGAAATTTTAGACAATTACTTCAAAATATGACATCTTTAGATTATGAAATACTATAAGTAATAAATGCTATAAATGCATTTCATTTGTTTTTACAAAAAAAAAATGCTATCATAATCGATTGTGAAACTATAGTACATTTTTACAAAAATAAAAATGAAAAGAAAATATATAGGAAAATATGGATAAATTTTATAACTAATATAAAAAGAAATGGATATAATGTTATTTTCGAACATATAAAAGAAAAAAATAATTTTTTAACAGATTTTCTTTCAAGAACAGGAAAATATCCAAAATCAGATCTAAAATATACAAATTTTAGACNTATAGTACATTTTTACAAAAATAAAAATGAAAAGAAAATATATAGGAAAATATGGATAAATTTTATAACTAACATAAAAAGAAATGGATATAATGTTGTTTTCGAACATATAAAAGAAAAAAATAATTTTTTAACAGATTTTCTTTCAAGAACAGGTAAATATCCAAAATCAGATCTAAAATATACAAATTTTAGATCACCATAATTTAATGATTTCTAAATAAACATCACTTAGAATATATAGGAATTTATCTTTTGATAAATTCAATAGATATTAAAATAATATATTTTATTTACATATACAACGGCAACACAAAAATCTTCATCATTTCAAATTTCATTTCCACAAAATTTAGTTTATTACGATTCTTTAATATTACCAAGTCGTATTGGAATGAATTTGCAATTTAGACTTAAAGTAGTTATACCAAAACCCATAAATCATTTTCAAGTAACATTGTTAAACAATCTTTGGTGTAACAAATCAGACACTGGAGTGATGATAAATACTCTTAATTGTCAGACTTTATGTTTTATAGGAATTAATGATGAAGTACAACTTGTGTAAAACCAAATTAAAAACAAAGAACTGGATGTACCTTTAGGACAAATCTCTCTGCGTCCTAAGACACCAGTAGATTTGCAAAAAATGGTAATTAGTAATCAGAAGTTAAAAATTAAAACTCTTAAGCTTNGACACTGGAGTGATGATAAATACTCTTAATTGTCAGACTTTATGTTTTATAGGAATTAATGATGAAGTACAATTTGTGTAAAACCAAATTAAAAACAAAGAACTGGATGTACCTTTAGGACAAATCGCTCTGCGTCCTAAGACACCAGTATATTTGCAAAAAATGGTAATTAGTAATCAGGAGCTAAAAATTAAAACTCTTAAGCTCGAACTTGAAGAAGAAAGAAGAAAATACATGATTCTTCAAGAAAAATATAATAATCTTATGGAGGATAATAATTATTTCAAAGATGTAATCGTAGACATTTCTTAAAATAATATGTTAAAAAATATGCAATATCTGTATCTCCTTAAGATGGATGATAATATTAGAAGAAAAAGTATTTTTATATGGAAAAAAATCTAAAAAAAAAGAAATGTTTGAATGTCAAAAGAATATGATAAAAAGATGTAATACTGAACATATTTATGAACCTGGTGTATCATATTCTACTATTACCATAGAAGTATTGAAAATAAAATTAATTTTACTTTCAACAGATTTATCAATTCGTTTGAATTATTCAGCTAATATATATAGTTATTCTATCCAAAAATTATTTGAATATGAATTTTTAGCAAAAGTAATAATTGAGCAATTTGAGTTCTCGGATTAGACAATTTGAACCTAGCGAAATTAGAAAACTTTTATTGTTTTTGGTCGAAAATTTTGATATAACAGCAGTTACAATAATGATAAAGTCTCTCTTGTCAACCTTTGATGGATTGACTCAATGAGCCAAACAAATTATTGAGATTCATACCGCAACAAGATATACAAATTTTATTCAAAAATCAGAGTTTCGTGCCGACAAAATTATAGATGAAGAAGTTATTCAAGAGGGCCTAAACGGGCCTGAACAATTACAGAAAATATATTACTTCCCGAGGGTGTGATGATTTCAGCAGGCCATCTCTTTTCATGGCACCGACCTTTCAAGATAATTCTATTATTATTTTCATCCATGAAAGAAGGCTCAGAGGATCAAGTTCAAGATTTATGCTGACAATGCTAATTATATTGAAATATGCAAAAACATTTGTGAACTTGAAGTTGTTCAATAGGATGATTATTTTTCAGTTTTCGTAATTAAAAAAAATAATACTAATTCGTCTCATAATCTCACAACAGAAGAAGTTGAAAAATCATGGTTAGAATCTTTAGATGATGAGACTATACATAATATTGAAAACGCCATGGAAGCATAAGAATTTTTTTTATGCCAATTAGCAGAAGCTTTATAATAATTAATAAAATATTATAAAGCTTTATGAAGGCATATTATCAGCCATCTAATTTTATGTCAAATTAAAAGAAACTTTAACAGAAACATTATGAAAGCATCTCATCAGACATCTAATTTTATGTCAAATCAGAAGAAACTTGAACAAAAGCATTACGAAGGTATCTCAAATTTATGTCAATCAGAAAATAAAAAAAACATCTTCAAAAATATTCATAATGCAGCATCTTTTAAGTAGAGTCTCTACTTTTTTCATTCTTATCCTAAATAATGTATAAATAGTTCAGACGGTTTCCTCTTTTATTAATGATGGTCCCACTTTTTATTCTTTTCTTGCTTATAAATAGAGTCTGTGATATAATGAAGAGGCATCGNTTCATAATGCAGCATCTTTTAAGTAGAGTCTCTACTTTTTTCATTCTTATCCTAAATAATGTATAAATAGTTTAGACGGTTTCCTCTTTTATTAATGATGGTCTCACTTTTTATTCTTTTCTTGCTTATAAATAGAGTCTGTGATATAATGAAGAGGCATCATCATCTAGTTTCATATCCTCTTCAAGTGTGAGTAAGATCAACTGTGAGAGTTTGAAGTTCAGATCTGTAAGTATTTTTTATCTTAATAAATGATTTAAGTTTTTATTAAGACTATGTGGGAGTAGTTTTTAGTTTTTCCCCGTAAGGAAGAGATGTCTGAAGAAAAACTCTAAATAATCAAAAATCAAATATAAACCTGNTTTTATCTTAATAAATGATTTAAGTTTTTATTAAGACTATGTGGGAGTAGTTTTTAGTTTTTCCCCGTAAGGGAGAGATATCTGAAGAAAAACTCTAAATAATCAAAAATCAAATATAAACCTATGTTTTCTGAGTACACATAAAATTTATTTCAAACAGAAATATTTAATAACCTCTACGACCGGATTTCTTTGTATCTCAAAATGATGAAGTTTGTTGTAAGTCCCGTTGAGCCGTTGTGGTGTTTAGGGCAGACCATTTTTAGTTATCGATGTATGTTATTCTATGATCTGAATGAGATAAATGGAGTCGGAAAAAGTCTTCATGTTTATATTTGATTTCATCTTGAAAAATTATTCAGATATTTCAACTTACAGAGAAGAATATATCCAATCATTTGAATNCAAAATGATGAAGTTTGTTGTAAGTCCCGTTGAGCCGTTGTGGTGTTTAGGGCAGACCATTTTTAGTTATCGGTGTATGTTATTCTATGATCTGAATGAGATAAATGGAGTCAGAAAAAGACTTCATGTTTATATTTGATTTCATCTTGAAAAATTATTAAGATATTTCAACTTACAGAGAAGAATATATCCAATCATTTGAAGAAACAATTTTAAGAAAATAAAACAATATGGATAAAATAATTAAATTTTTAAATAGTCAACAAGCTATATAAATAATACGAAAATTTTATTTTCAAACTATTTAAAAAAGCTTAACGAAGTTAAAAATATAACAAAAAATGAAGAAGAAAAAATTGCATAAGCAAAAAAAATAATTCAAAACATATTAGAATTAGAACATAAGTGGTCATGATTATACGAAAAATATATAGCAGGTAAAAAATTTGAATTTTGAAATGGTAAAAACCTACCTGAAGAAGTAATAAGAGATCAAATAGAAATATTACTGATGGAATCTAATTTTATTAAACAATTAATTGAAATCACAGGAATAAATGACATCTTAGAAATATTAAGAGAAGATTTAAACAAAACTAAGAAATAAGGGAAAAACTTAAAAAAAATATATATACATGTCCATATACAACTTTTAAGAATTAATTAAAAAATTAGAAATTATTTTTATTAGAAAAATAAATGATTTACATGAACCATTTAGAAATGAATGAATCATATAACATATATCTTTTTATTTACATATTAATATTAATATTTATTATAATAAAAAAGAGTCCTTTCTTAAGAATTAAAATTTCGCTAACATTATAAAAATGGTTATAAGACTACCAGATCAATTTAGAGAATTACAGATGACTATTTTACCTATAGAAGCAAATATAATTAGAGAATTAATAGAAATGACGCATAGAGAAGATATTCTACAAATAGTTAAAGATAATTTAGTTAAAGATATAAAAGAAGTAATGGAAGAATTAAAATAACACGAAATCCTTATAAAGATTACACAGATATAAATAGGAAGATAAAAAATTATTACATAAAAGCAATACAAGACTTAAACGATCCTTTTAACGGGTAGATCTCGTTAAACGGAAACCCGCATCGCCAGGAATGGTATGAGAGCCTAAAACATAAAAATAAACCTTAAAATAAATATGGGGAATATACATAAGATAGAATGGTTAGATTTAGAATTAGGCAATAAAAGTAAAAAAAAAAATCGATAAATCAACATAAATTTATTTGTAATTTCTCTAAAGAATTTAAACATGAATTTCATAATGAGAATAAAATAATGAATAATATTATAGATCTTCAAATACCTTTAGCAGAATCTTTAAAATTTCATAATGAGAAAGTTTATAAGATTCTAAAGAAATCTACTGAAGTGTTATTTGAAATTAAAAGATTAATATCAAATCAGAATTTAGAATATATTAAAAATCAAAATAATGATATACTAACAAAAATTATAAAAGACAAAAGTAAATTAGATATTGTTATTAATAAAATGTTAATTGAACCAAAAGAAGCAAAAAATTTGTTAGAAAAAACAAAAGAGAATATTAAATAGATAGAGATTTTAATTTAAAAAATAAAAAAAAAATTATTTTAACATGAGTAAGTTTGAAGAATTTGAGATATATAAAAATAATTTAGAAGAAGCTAAAAAATATCATGAATAATATATAGGATAAACTAATTATATAGGTGTACAAAGAAGTGATAGAACTTATCCTAAAATATTAAACTTTCAAACAATAATGCTAATAAAATTATATGAAAAAATAATTACAATTGAAAATAAATTGAAAAGAGTTGAAGAAAGAATGTTAGAAATAGTTACTCAAACTGATTTAAGNATTAAACTTTCAAACAATAATGCTAATAAAATTATATGAAAAAATAATTACAATAGAAAATAAATTAAAAAGAGTTGAAGAAAGAATGTTAGAAATAGTTACTCAAACTGATTTAAAAAATCTTTTGGAAAAAGTTATTCATGGAAAAGAAATTATACCTTATAAACCTATAAGTTATAAAATATGATAGGTAAACCACGACCTCCTACCTTATTTAAGAAAAATTATAATTTTGATCAAAAGATTTCAGAAATAATAGATATAGAATCTCAACTAGATAAATTTAATAATGAAAAAATAAATTTAATTAATGTAAAAAAGAAAATGTATCAAAATCATATATTATCTAAATCTTCAATAATCCAAACATTAGTCGAACAAAAGGTAAGTTGTGTATCTGATTTAGATCAAATAAGTTTGCAAATAATAATAATAATAAATTGGGAACAAATTAGACAACAAAAAATGACTCAAATGCACATAGGATTAATTATGATAGGAGTTAAAGGATTACATCGAAAAAACTTAGGAACTCAAACTTTAATAATATTACTAGATGATAGATTAAGTGATTTAGCAAAATCTATCATAGGATCTTTTAAAATATACGGAGCAATAATTTATTTTGTTCCAAATTTTATAATGGAAACTAAAGAATGTGTTAAACATTTAAAACTAGGAATTAAAACTAAAGGATATAATATGATAAAGGGATCATTAAATCTAAGAATAACTACATGATTTATAGGAAAAATGCAAGCACATTCCAATGTAAAATTTAAATTAAATAATACAATGTTAGAAGAAATGTTATAAGTCAAGGAATAAAGGCAATAGCTGATAAAAATTTTAGTTCGNTTATAGGAAAAATGCAAGCACATTCCAATGTAAAATTTAAATTAAATAATACAATGTTAGAAGAAATGTTATCAAGTCAAGGAATAAAGGCAATAGCTGATAAAAATTTTAGTTCAGAAATTTATGCAAGAACGGAATGGAATTTAAATTCATTTTTAGAAAAAACAAATTTATTACCTTCTGAAAGTACTTCTTGTGAACATCAAGATGAAAGATTAAGCATGAGATTTTCAGATTATCATGCTAGGCAAAATAAAAATGAATCAAATGATGATTTAGAATCAATACAATCAGAATTTAATAATAAAAAAACTTAAATGGAAGAAATAGATTTTAATCAAATAAATTCATATCAACAGTTACAAGACTATGTATTTAATATGAAAACTTCATATTCTGAATTACAGAATAGATATAATTTTGAATTAGCATATGAAAATAGATTTAATAATAATTTTAATTGGAAAAATATCAACTCCTTTTCTAAAATAGAAGAAATAAAAGTAAATCAACAACCCATGGATTTAGGAGAAGTGNTAATCAAATAAATTCATATCAACAGTTACAAGACTATGTATTTAATATGAAAACTTCATATTCTGAATTACATAATAGATATAATTTTGAATTAGCATATGAAAATAGATTTAATAATAAGTTTAATTGGAAAAATATCAACTCCTTTTCTAAAATAGAATAAATAAAAGTAAATCAACAACCCATGGATTTAGGAGAAGTAATAGCATGACCATCTAACCAAGAAAAAGGGAAAAGACCTAGATTTGATCCAGTACCTTCTAGAAAAGATTTTAATGAAGAAAATAATAATTATAATTTTAAAGGAAGTACAGAACCAGTAGAAAGAATTAATCTTATATCTGCCCATAGAAATGGAACTATATTAACAATTAATTTAAATAATCCTCAAATGTGGGAATCTATTATTTCTACATGGGAATTTGATGTAGTTAGAGCATAGGCAAATAGTGATAAAAGAGTAGGAGATATGTTTGCATTTTTAGAAACTTTGTTAGGAGAAAAAACATCTAATATTTTTAATGAAACTAAAGTTAAAAAAATAGGAGAGATAGAACAATAGAGACAATTAGGAGATAATCCATATAATTTTACGAAATTTATTAGAACACTTATTTTAGGATTTGATCCAAGTAGACAAAACACCAGCATTCAAGATCAAGCTTATAGAAATTTAGAAAAATTNAAATGTGGGAATCTATTATTTCTACATGGGAATTTGATGTAGTTAGAGCATAGGCAAATAGTGATAAAAGAGGAGTAGGAGATATGTTTGCATTTTTAGAAACTTTGTTAGGAGAAAAAACATCTAATATTTTTAATGAAACTAAAGTTAAAAAAACAGGAGAGATAGAACAATAGAGACAATTAGAAGATAATCCATATAACTTTACGAAATTTATTAGAACACTTATTTTAGGATTTGATCCAAGTAGACAAAACACCAACATTCAAGATCAAGCTTATAGAAATTTAGAACAATCAAATTTATTAGATTGGTCACAAATAGATAATTTTTGTAAACTATATGTTACATATGCTAGTAGAGCAGACAAATATTTTGATGATGAAATATCAAATAGATTTTTAATAAAATTACCTGGATAATTAGGAAAAGAAATCAATGAAAAAATGACAAAAACTTACACTAATATAGATAAAATTAGAAATATTGGAATGGACCAAGAATAGTTTTTATATTTAATATTTTACAAGAAAAATGTAGAGAATATAAAATTCAAAAACAAGTTAAAAGACAATCTTATAAAATTTGTAGAAATGTTTTCACAACACCAAATTTTCCAGAAAAACCAATTAGAAGAAGAAAAAATCTTAGAAAATCTAATAGAATAATTCCTTCAAAAAATATAAATGTCAAAAAACCAAATAATAATGAAAAATGTCATTGCAAAAATTCTAACCTTTATTGGTGGCTCACTACGGTCCCTTGAAGTTTATCCTTTCATTGATACTGAAAGCTTATGACAAAACTGAGTGCTGCCTGTCTTGCTGCTTCAAAAAAATTTTCTATGTTGGCTTTGCCCTTAGAATCCCCAAAATATGCTCAATTTTCCTTTCTAATGGATAGTCTATCTTATGGTGTCCCAACTTCTCCACATCTGAAACAATTCCTTGAATAAATCAGGCACTGTCCAAAATTGATTCTCTAGCTCGACAAACTTTTGCTTGCCAATATCAATTTCCTTAAACTTTGATTAATCTCGTCTTTCAAAACTTTTTCTCTTATCTATTTGTTATTATCAGCTCTGTTTGAAGAAATTCAATTCATTTTCAATTCTTCTAACTCTTTCAACTAGGACTGAGAATTCATTGATTTAAAAAGGAGCTTAAGGCTAGTTTTAGCTGATCTCAGAGGTCTTATAAAAATATATGACATTTTTCTTCCTGAGTACTGACATAGTCAGGGCATAACTGAAGAAAAAAGTAAACTTTATCTCATACTGCATGATTATCCTATATTCTTGAGTCAGATTGAAGAATTTATTTTGTAGTGCCAACCTAACAAACAGTAGATCTATGTGAGAGGTGTCAGCACAAATTTTTTCCCNTCTTGAGTCAGATTGAAGAATTTATTTTGTAGTGCCAACCTAACAAACAGTAGATCTATGTGAGAGGTGTCAATACAATTTTTTTCCCGTTTTAAGCCTGCCATAACATTTCAGCTTCACTTTCCTGCATAAAAGTAGTTAATAATACTCTCAAATTCTCTGGGCAAATCATACTTTTCAAAATTTTCTGAATTTTAAATGGGTAGTCTTTAGCAACAAAAATTTTNGTAGTTAATAATACTCTCAAATTCTCTGGGCAAATCATACTTTTCAAAATTTTCTGAATTTTAAATGGGTAGCCTTTAGCAACAAAAATTTCGCTGACAGCTTTAATGCAAGTGACTTGAAAGTCTAGAATATTCTCAAATGCTAATTAACTTTGTGTCAAATTCATATATTGAAAAACTAAAGGATCTTTCAAATAAAGTCATCTTATCCACCGCCTCAGATATCGGTTTAATAATAACATGCAGCTCAATGGAACGAGCTTCCTTTTTGGCTCTANGCTGACAGCTTTAATGCAAGTGACTTGAAAGTCTAGAATATTCTCAAATGCTAATTAACTTTGTGTCAAATTCATATATTGAAAAACTAAAGGATCTTTCAAATAAAGTCATCTTATCCACCGCCACAGATATCGGTTTAATAATAACATGCAGCTCAACGGAACGAGCTTCCTCTTTGGCTCTATATTGTGCACTTCTAATTGAATCATCTCCTGCCAGCATTTGTGGCTCTGTAACTGTCTTAAAAGGCTACCATCTATCTTTTTCGACATTTCTTTGAAAATATTTATATGTAATTTACTCAAATTAATATATAATATCAGTTATCATATAATAATTGTCATGCATGAATAACTTGTCAATTCATGTGATTACCCACCCAAATCTAACCGACTTAAAAATCTATATTGATCAATTCATATATTAATAACGTTCCTATTTCTAAATCAAAACAAGCTTCCGTTATTCATATCATTCAACACTTGCTCTAATAAAACTTCTTGTCGCACTTCAATTGATCCCTTCAAGTCAAAAAAATGTGTAACAGAGAAGAACGCCTCAACCAGACTTAATTACCACCAAGACGTATCCTGACTTGCACAAATCAAAATCAAATGGGTGAAGTATTAGTCACACAAAACGGTCACAAGCAAAAACTTACAGTTCAGTTCATTCAATATTCATTTATCAAAATACACGGAAATGTGCATAAATAAATCTCAAGGCATATACATAACTACTAAACACATATATAAAAACATAATTACCATAAAAGCCACCAAAAACCATCCAAAATTAATACAATTCAATACATGTGTATAAGTTAAATCACCTGCCCNCTAAACACATATATAAAAACATAATTACCATAAAAGCCACCAAAAACCATCCAAAATTAATACAATTCAATATATGTGTATAAGTTAAATCACCTGCCCAACTGACCACGTACTCCTTGACACTACTTGAAAAGTAATATCATATTAGATAAAATTCAGGCACTGAAATAATCAATGCTAAGATAAATTTTAATAAACATGAAAAAGACATGTACGCAAGTCAGAAGCGATATGAGTAACAACAAGAATACTGATATGCTTAAATACATAAAAGTATAGGAAACATGAAGTGAATATAAAAATAAAAGCAGGGGCCAATAATTATGAAGTTGTTTCTGACACTGTTTTCAATCTTTCCAATATATTCATTCAAAAATACAATATTATGTATATCTTTAGTTTTATTTTCGATTCTTATTCGCAACTTTCTTATCTTAAGAATATCACTTATTTACATTTAAGCTTGCTTTGCTATCAAATATACAAGTATCTAACGATATGAATACATAATAAATGATTATTCTACCAACAATGGCAGTAAAGATTCTATAAAATATTTTGTTTCTTAATTCAACATTTAATTATCTCAATTGGGTTATCAATTCAGTATCACAACAAGTTTTCTCGGGCTCTCCTGGAGCTCAAAGCCTAGTGTATGCAGCCTTAAATCAGATACTCCCTTAAATATTTAAGAAATTCTTAAATTAAAGCCAATTTAACATATTTAATGTCACGATTCGGCCCGATGCTTAAAATTAACTAAGGCGGAATAGGCGATCGGATGGTGAAAATCAAGTTTGTTATATTCTATTGCTATCTTTAATAGTTTAAGATTTCAACATTCATGAAAGAGCCACTAAAGAAAGCAATTAAAATTAACAAAAAGAAATTTTTGTGCATTCCGTATATTATTTCGTCTCCTGTACAAATTATCTCCTCTTCAATTCATTTTAATAAAAAAATTAAACAAAAAAAAATGTCAAAGCAACATAATGAGTTATCTAAAGATAACCCAGGAGCAATCACACTTCTAAATTACAGTAACCCAAAGAAAAGAATTTAATTTGCATGATGCTATTTATATCTCAATAAGAAATCATTTACTAAGCTAGTCTTTCAAGTCTTTCAAGTCTTTCATATAAAATCTTCGAATATACTAATGCATGCCCCAATAATCTTTATTATTTTAGTTTAACTTTACTTTTATTTTATATTTTTTATATACACATCTGTCTGTTTTGATTATCACCGTCAAAATAACCTTAACACACTAGTGATCTACACATTGCAATTGACAAGGATGGACCCCTACCCGCCCCTGCCCGATACTATCTCGTCANTTAACTTTACTTTTATTTTATATTTTTTATATACACATCTGTCTGTTTTGATTATCACCGTCAAAATAACCTAACACACTAGTGATCTACACATTGCAATTGACAAGGATGGACCCCTACCCGCCCCTAGCCGATATTATCTCGTCGGCACAACGGTTAACAATATAAACATCACAATTGTCTGGGGAGATAAGCTCTAGTTTACTCGCCCCCGACCCATATTATCCCGTCGGCACAACAGTTAGTAAACCAACTATCACAATTGTCTGGGTGGTAGAAAAAGCTCTATGCGCGTGGGTATACTAGTGTCCCCTACATGTACCATTAGGGATGAACTCATCTGACATTGACATACAAGCATTCATATATAATTTATTTCATTCTTTCATATCATGCATTCTCTTCTATGAAACATTCATCTCTATCTGCTGATGAATAATGCAAACTTATTATATCTATAAGTCATAAAATCAACAAATATATGCATAATTACTAAAATTCTAGAGGTTATGTGAGAAGCTTATATGTAGACCTCTACTAAGTCATGTCTAGACCTCTACTAAAGGCATGCAATGATCTGATATCATTCGAATATAAACAGTCATGCAACAATATTTAACATGCATAACTATGATGTCTGACAATATGAATAATTTATTGTTGAATTAGGTAATACATGAAAACAAACATATAATTTGAAATAGAGATAACTATTGGAATTTAGAAGTATAATTTCTCACCTCAACTAATATGAGACATTTTTATCAGCTTAATCCTTCACTTAACTTGCTTGCTAGCGTTCCTGACCTCAATTAACCTACTTTCATATTAACATAATAAACATATATCAATTTGATGTTTATAAAATTGTAATAAAAAAATATACCACAAAAGTTTGCCTTAACTAATAATAAGGCTGTCAAAATGGCTCATTGTTCGCGAACAGCTCGTGTTTGGCTCGTTAAGAAGCTCGTATTCGGCTCGTTCGCTAAGTTAACGAGCCGAACACGAACAACATTAACAAATATTTTTTCGTTCGTGTTCTGCTCGTTTTGGCTCGAAATACTTCTATATATATCTTTGATGAGTAGTATTTTAAAAAAAAATTAATTGACTACAAGACTGTAAAGATTTATAATCAATTAAAAGGTTTAATTAAGAAAATAGAATAAAAATTATTAAATTCGATTCAAATGATGTTTTAAATCTTGCCCCAATCGTTAACATCTTATGACTACGTGATTAGAGTTGTCAAAATGACTCTTTGTTCGTCAACGGCTANATGAGTAGTATTTTAAAAAAATTTAATTGACTACAAGGCTACAAAGATTTATAATCAATTAAAAATATTAATAAGGAAAATAGAATAAAAATTATTAATTTAGATTCAAATGATGTTTTAAATCTTGCTCAATTCCTTAAAATCTTATGACTATGTGATTAGGGTTGTCAAAATGACTTTTTGTTCGGGAACGGCTTGTGTTCGGCTCGCTAAGCAAACAAGCCGAACACGAACACACTCTTCTGGGCTCGCTCGTGTTCAGCTCGTTTACACCCCTAACTAATAACTTAGGGCTTCAATAGGTTTCGACTCTCTACTTCACGACAATGATTCTGCCTCTTACCTCGAACAAAAGTTCGCGTCACCTTAGTCCTACAATTTCAAGACTTTAATATCTTCAATTATAATATTAAATACACTTAAAATTAATAATTATATATATATATATATATATTGCCAGTAAAATTTTCAATTATAGAAAGTAGATACAAAAGTTTTAGTGAGCGGCTGCTAGGAACTCATTCACAATGCATACAAAACTCAAAAAAGATACNTAAGCAAACGAGTCGAACATGAACACACTTTTTGAGCTCGAAATATAAACGAGCCGCTAGCTCGTGTTCGGCTCGTTTACACCCCTACTTCAAAATAGCTTTTAAGTACATATCCAAAAAATATAAAATAGAATTGATAACATGATTTTTTATGGGTTTATTTATTTATTTTTTTAGCATGTTTTAGGAAAATAATAAACATGTATTGAGTCATAACATAATAATCATTTACATTATTTTCCTTCATCATCAAGAATTTAACATTGGCTTTAAAAATAAAAATTCCAATTTGTCACACATAAATAGTTTTGATTTAATTATAATAATTATTGAAATATAATTGATTTATAGAGGGAGATTTTAGTGGCTTTTTGTTTAGCCAAATATAATTTAAAAGATGTTTTACCTTCTTGGTTGTAGCCACTTTAGCATCCCTTGCATTTTTTAAAATAGGTCATTAGCTTCTAATCTTATGTTGTCAAGCTTTAACATAAGGAATCACTTTAACAGATTAAGGTGATGACTTAAGCCAAATATGGTAATTGTTGCACTAAGAAAAAATAGTAATAGAAAATGTAGAAAGAATAAAAATTAGATAATACACATTAATTTATAGTAGTTCTAATACTCTCATGTCTATATCTACCTTGAGTCCTTTGAGGAATATTTCAATTATTTCATTATAGTAGGGGTGGAGAAATTTGTATGTGTATATGCTCCTTGAAAAGTATTGGAACAACCTAATTCTTTTACCCTAATGGAGAAGCATGTTACTCCGAGAACAAAATTCTTTAATCACAACATCAATACTCTAAGGAGTGGAACTGGCCAATCCTAGCACAACACAACATATAATACTCAATAACACTCACATAACTGTCAAAGTACATTTGAAAGTTTAAGAGTAACAACTTTGAGAATGGAGAAAAAAATCTGTCTATATGTTTATCTTAGCCTTAGTTTCTTACACTAGAATTTTCAAGGATGTATGATATTTAATTTCTTATCAAACAAGCCCATATATAGTATATAGTCATTTATAATATAGTACAAATACAATCAGTCAAACATTAAAGAGATAAAAATAAAATATTTATACGTTGAATGGTTGTGTATATTCAAATGAAAATCCAAAATGATATGAACATTTTTCTTCTCTATCATATTATTCATCCTCTTAAAAGCTTTATTTGATATTTGGAGTGTACTTGTAATAACATATAAAATTATTGTCGTGTTAGTACATTTTGAATGCATCTTCCCTTAAGTTCAACATCCTCGTATTTTTTTTTTATCTATGAATCCATCTATAGAGTTCATTTACTTTTCACAATCTATTTTTCTTCAATGTTTGAGAAGATTTTGGTGGTTGGATATTAATGCTAGGTATTGCAATGGTGTCATCATAAATCCAACAAAGAAAGTCATATCTTGAATATCCTTTTTTTATGTGAAATGTCCTTACGCTTTTATTGACATAAATATGATTCAACATCCTATTATTATTATTCATAACTAGTAAATATGAGCTGCAAGTATAATTTATTATCAAATAGGTACCATATATGACTTCTAACAAACATCTTCAGATGCAATCACTTGACCTGTGATAACATTTTAACCAGTTATAGTCTTGCTTGATAAACTGGAGAAGTCTATCCAACGAGCTTTAAAAGTATTAAACATATTCCCCCAGCGATCGTGATTCAAAACCTTGCATATGCATGATCATGCAACTATACTAAAAGTTGTTGTTTATTTCTTTTAATGATTACAATTTTCATAAGTTGGACAAAAATTTGCTCTATTTTTTTCTGACTAGATTGCCTCTCCACATTTTTCAATTATATCGCTAACATTTATAATCTATCAGCTGATAAATAAATTAGTTTAGGGATTAGGAAAACAAAAGGCTAAAAATACATTTCATCATTAGTATATTAATAATCATAATCGAATATTTTAGACTCCTCTGAGAAGGCAACAACTGTATATTAAATTATCTGTCACAATGCTTTGAGAAAAAAAATATATTTTTAAGTTATCATGAATATAAAAAAAATTATGATCTAAAATATAAAAATTGTACCTCATTTTTATAATTGGCATAATCTAATAGAGCTGATTAAAAATAGTCTACTTAATGCTTATCATGGAAATTTCTAGGAATATGTCAATTGTACATGACATTTTTCACAGCCACTCATGTATGTTTGACTTAACTTTATTTATGTGGTGAGATGCCTTAATGGTAGCCAAATTTATCACACTTGTCCAAAAAGTATATAATACTCCAAGCATTTTACAAAATAAAGATTTATTTAATTCCATAAACCCAACTTAAAGATTAGTGAAGAAGGAAAAACATGAAGTTGGTATTTGATTTATGTAACCATTTACATGATAAGCCAAACATTGGGTTCATACTAGAGACAAAACATATTTGTACTTTATTTAACTTAGAAATATTGATCAAAATAAACTTCAGAATGAATATAAGCCGTAAAAAAACTTCACAAAACTTCAATGAATTAATGGCCTCGTTTCAGGCCTGTTTGGGGTAGCATTTGTTCGAAGAAGTAGTTGTAAAGCTGTTGCAGAAGAAACTGTTATTTAAAAAATTGTTGCGGTTATTACAAAAAAAAATTAAAAATAAATTTAGACCGCAGCTAGTAGCCACCGAAAGTAGTCAGGTATGATGGGAGAACACAACTTTTATCTGCAGCTTTTTGAGAACACAGACAAAATTTAGATTTACCAAACCGAAAAAACTGTGGTGCAGCACCACAACGCGGACACACCGTTGCCCCAAACGCGACTTTAGTAACCAATTTGATTGTAAAATTTCACAATCTAAAGCCAAAGGCCTATGCTTTTTAACATTAATCGGAACCCATTTCGAATCCAACTATGAGAATTATATATAGGTTTGTATTGCTTAACAATTGATCCCCAATTTAACAAGCCAGAATCAAATCCAAAGATACAAAAAGAGAAGCTAAAAAGTGAAAGAAATAATAGAGATTGAAGAAGGGTATTCATGATTAGGGCTGTTAAAATTGCTCGCTCGCCCTTCACGGACAAGTCGTGTTTGATTTTTTTGTCAAGTAAATGAGATGAAACAAATAATTTTTGTGGTTCGATTTGTGAACAAATCGACCATAAATAAAGAATTGTTTAATACGTATATGGCTCGAATTTATGTTTTAAAAATAATAATAATATAATTTTATGTTCTTTTAAAAACTGATTAAAAATAAAACAATTAAAGCAAACAAAAAATAATAATAAACAAAATATTTACAATTATACCACCCAATTTTACATGTATTTACATGTATACCACCCAATTTTTTATGTATTTACATATGTAACACATAAATTTTATATAATATACCCCTGAATCTTTCAATTTATCATTTTAATTTTTAAAAAATGAAATACAACTTTCCATGAATGAGAAATGTGACATGCATAAGAAATTCAAACTTCAGATATAAGATGGGTAAATAAATGAGATAAAAGCTTACATACATCTAGGGGTGTAAACGAGCCGATCACGAGCGAGCCATGCTCAGCTCGTGTACGGCTC
>JXCR01118265.1:3974-20696 GCA_002079205.1 Phalaenopsis hybrid cultivar | reverse complement strand
CGACTCGTTTGCTTAACGAGCCGAACACGAGCTATTCACGAACAAAGAGTCATTTTAACAACCCTAATCAAGTAGCCAAAAGATAATGAGGGTTTAAGCAAGATTTAAAAAATTATTATTTATATTAATACATCATTTGAATCTAATTTAATAATTTTAATTCTATCNAGGTCCCAAACATAACACCCTGCCCACACGATAACCACCAAATCAAATGGTTCCAAAAAAGAGAAAATGCAACAAAATACATAAGAGACCTAAAGAAAACACCAAAAAGTATCAAATACGAAGTATCAGGTAGTTGGAGAGCGATCCAATTTTGTCTTGCCTCTGCCTCTAGCTCTAGGGAAGGAGCCAGCTGATAAATTGGTAAAATGAGTGACATTGTCAGTAGTAACCAATGTATCATCCAATATACTCCCGAGCTCGAGTTGTCCTCCGTTCTTCTTCTTTCTCCTCGTATATACCTGTCATTCCTCATCCAAAGATTGACTCACCTGATCAGCAGAATGGTCTGAAGTATACAGGATACGTGTAGGTTATTGAACATTAGAAGCAACTATTTGTTGTAACAGCTGATCTTTTATCAGATCGAAGGAGCACTCTCTTGTGTCTTGGCATGTATATGGATCTTATTCAATAACAGTGAGTGATATCAACACATTTGGATCTGTATCTGTAGTATGATGTTCTTCATCTGGAACTGCGATGTTCGAAAGATGATTGGATTGTACCTTCTCAGCAATATGGTAAGTGGCTGATTTTTAGCAATACAGGCTTTAGATAGGAATGCAAGCGATGACAAATAGTAGAACTGTGGCCAAACATACTACAATGAGAGAAATAAGGAGGGTATGGTTCAATTTCAACCTTTTGTTAATACCCGTTGTAAATAGTGTCAATTCATATCTCATCCGGAGCTGGTTGAGTGATATCTCTCTCAACTAAAACACAAGCCCCAGAGGGTCTGGTGACGACAAACGTAGGACTATCAACCTTGAGAGGCTTACCGTATGCAGTAGCTAAAGAGTTGAGAATTTTCGTGTTGAACTGATGTAATTTTGACCTTGAAAACTTTATCCAAACATAAATGATAAGGGACTCCGCTTTTGGATCAAAATCGACAGTCCACTTCAGAATTTTCATAAAATGATTGTCGGTCTTGATAACTTTTCGAGAGAAAATGCGAGTGTAATCGGTATCATGAGATAACTGAATAAGTATATGTCGACTGTCAAGTAGGCCAATATTCCAACTGCCCAATAATTTCATAACATTAAACTCTTTATGAATGATCTCCAATTTTGGGGGACCATAAATAAATTTCCTCAATATAGCAAAATGCCAAGAGAACGCGAGAGTACTGGTTTCAACCTCAGTGAGAATAAGAGCAGGCTTCCTATTTTTTTTCCAAGCTTTTTAAAAATGTGTGATTACCACTACCTTCAAGAGCCTCGTGAAAAANTCATGAGATAACTGAATAAGTATATGTCGACTGTCAAGTAGGCCAATATTCCAACTGCCCAATAATTTCATAGCATCAAACTCTTTATGAATGATCTCCAATTTTGGGGGACCATAAATGAATTTCCTCACTATAGCAAAATGCCAAGAGAACGTGAGAGTACTGGTTTCAACCTCAGTGAGAATAAGAGCAGGCTTCCTATTTTTTTCCCAAGCTTTTTAAAAATGTGTGATCACCACTACCTTCAAGAGCCTCGTGAAAAGATTGTGGAACATTGCAGGACTTACCGATACCAAAACCAGGCTCTGAACCTGGAGGGGCATGAGCAGGAATGGGAAAGTTGTTGGCAAGGGCATTTGCATAGGAACGAACCATCTCCCTCACAAGATGGTCACGGTCAGAAAAGAATGGTTTGGCATGCCGCAAGAAAGCAAGCATACTTCGGGCGCTGTCTGTCGAGCAGGACAGTCGCTTCGTTTAGAGCGAACGAGGAGACGCCTGCGAAGAAGAAATGTCGTCGGCTGCGGGAGACGACTGCGAGAAATAGTGCCATCGTCTATGGGATCAGACGACGTCGGAAGGAGCGATCGTCGTTGACTACAGGAGATGACAGGGAGCGATCGACTTCGACTGGAGAGAGTAAGAGCTGCAGCTACGTGAAAACGTCGTCGTGGGAGATGCTGATGAGAAGGGAAGAAGCCGATAGATTCACNTATATATTATATATATATATATATATATATATATATATATATATATATATATATATATATATATATATATATATATATATATATATATATATATATATATATAATATAATATAATATAATTTAAATTCCAAATCAAATCACTTGCACCACTTATACAGACATTCACCTAATATCAAGGATATCATTTTAGATAATGCAATCCATAGCTATTGATAAAAATTTGTTTAGTCACATTGGGTTGATTATCTCTAACTAGACCAAGGTTCACTATTACCAAGGATAACNACAGACATTCACCTAATATCAAGGATATCATTTTAGATAATGCAATCCATAGCTATTGATAAAAATTTGTTTGGTCATATTGGGTTGATTATCTCTAACTAGACCAAGGTTCACTATTACCAAGGATAAAGAAAATGTGGGACCTTTATTGAGCCGTTATCATTCCCTTATCAACCACTTGAACTAAAGGTAGTGAATTTATTGCATCCAAAATCAAAATTATTATTTTTGTATGTAAAACATTTATGCCTTAATGACTAATCAAAATTAAAAATTCTCTCTCATGACTAGAAAGAAAACTAACCATAGGCATGAACCTATGAGAAACTTGAAATCATATAATAAAATCCTCATAAAATGATGATAAAATCTTTCAAGTAATGTTTTATCCAAAATTAGATATCCTCTTAAAGTTTGACCGGATCCCACAAACTCTATTAAAAGAGCTGGGAATAAATTTTCAAAGCCCAAAAAGAGAGCATATCTCAAGAGGCAACCTTGGAGACCGTTGGAGGGGTGGTCATTCGTGATGAGAACGATAGCCTTATAGTCGTAAGAGGCCAAAACTTGTAGCATCAGGACAGGACTCAAGTGAAGCTTAATCAATTCACTCTATTGAGAAAAATATAGAACAATGGATGTTTGAGATTTAAGGACATCTTCATTGAATGTGGTAATGTAGATGTCATAAACTTCCTTCGCCGAAGCTTGGAGTAAAAGGCTTGGGGAACCCAACCCAGCATGGACCGGATTTGATTTTCTTATCTCAAATTAGAAAGGTGCTCTTTAATTTTGTGCCTCTTGGAGTACAAGGCCGTTCACTTCTNCATTGAATGTGGTAATGTAGATGTCATAAACTTCCTTCGCCGAAGCTTGGAGTAAAAGGCTTGGGGAACCCAGCCCAGCATGGACCGGATTTGATTTTCTTATCTCAAATTAGAAAGGTGCTATTTAATTTTGTGCCTCTTGGAGTACAAGGCCGTTCACTTCGGTACTAACTTCACTTTAAATTGCTTTTGTCTATAAAAAAATATAGATTGTGAGCCACTTTTTTTAAAATTGTTTTTGACATTATTAGAATGCATAAAGACTAGACTATAAGTTCTTAGTTGCATACTTTTTGTTCAATTTCCTTTTGATATATTAGTGCAGGTTCAAGCTTCAAAAAGATCCTAAGTGCGGTGAGGGGATGGTTGATTCTACTTGTTGAAAGTACAGCATTTTTCATTCAAAACAAGTCATAACATGGCATAATGACTAAGGAGGCTCTTGTTTCATTTTTAGATAAGCCTCAAAAGTCTTCAGTGATATTTGAGAACAAGGATTAAATTTACACAATCGGATACTGAAATATTTTTCACAAGTGAGGCGAGCCAAAAACCTCAAGACATTTTGAGCCATAAACCTCAAAATTAAAATATTATATTAATTACTAAATATTGTATGAACTATAAAGCGTGAAGTAAGAGAGAACATATTAATAATCAAACTTATTAACACATTAAAAAGGAATAAAATAACATTTTATTGAGTAAAATATAATAAATTGTACAAAATAAGAAGTAAAACTTAATACCCTAACATCAAATAATGAAAAAAATGGGTTATACTAATATTAAACTATCAAAGAAAGCTAAAATTTCAAAATAAAATACTAAAACATCAAAGCATAACCATCAAATTAAAACAAATATTTCTCCCTCATTCATACTGCCCCCCACTTAATAGAGAATATAATAGATCATCAATATTTGCATTTTTAAAATTCAAACTTCATATTACTCACATTATCCAATAGATTTTCATTAAAATCGGCATAATGAATTGTTTAACTCACATTTTATCCTTAGTCGTATCCATATTCTCTCATTCCTCATTATGTTTAGTCTTATATATCTTCTTTTTTTAAATAAATAACCATTTAATAAAATTATTAATTGCAAGAATAACTATTGAAAATTAGAACTTCAACTACATAAATTTTTATGGATGTCTTTTTTTCTAATTTCTTGTTATTTAGTGTGTAAGGTGTAAGAGTTAATAGGTTAAGTGGATTGAAATTGAGTGATTTAAGGATTGATTATATGAAAAAAATCAATTAGTTGATAAATATTAATAAAAAGATAATTGAAATTAGAATTAAATGCTTTAAACATTAACAACAAAGGATATAAAAATTACCCATTAGATGGGTAATTAAAATTAAGAAAAGAGGATTATGAATGAAAAAATGATAAACTTTAATCGATATAAATAGAAGCTTTTCAAAACGATTGATAAAATATAAATTTAAAACCCCCAGCATCAAGATAGAAACAAATGGAAAAACAGTATATTTATAAAGCCAAACTCCAAATGGTTCGGATAAGATTAATAATGTCATGATGATGTACATTTTTTAGTGTTTATTCCACAAACTTGAGTAAAACTGGAGCAGTCATACAAAAATCTACTTTAGTTCCCTCACAATTATCAATAAAGAAGCACTTCATTTTCAATAAATAATTCAAACTTTTCATCTCACGAAAGATAGAGATAAATAGAGGAATATATGAAAATTATTTCTTAAATAAAAACCTATTCAGCCGGAAGCATAAGGATTCATAAAAGAAATAAGCAATCAGCAACTAAACATACAAGTTATTCTCATGTTTTGAAATGCTGTAACAGGCTAGAAAAAGATAGTGCCAAGAGTTAACGATACTCACATCAACAACCATCTTATCAATTTCGCATATATTAATTTGTTCAATAGACGAATAACGCGACACCTCACGCAGAACACCACCATCTCCCCCTCCAATAACCAAGACCTAAAACATTATAAGTTAAATCAAATTTTCGAATAAATATGAAAAATTCAACTATTAAAATGCTAGAGAGTAAAATTATACATATTGGATAGAGTGCAATCACTAAATTCTATATATCTTGATTAAGTAGTAGAGAAGGGAATTTCAAAACAATATCGTCAGATCTGACAAATAAGAGATTAAGCTCATGCATCAATCAAACTTTATAAACATGTTTAAACTGATATTATAAACAATACAATGAGAAGTTTAAAAAAACATTTTGCAAACACAACATCTTGGTTATATATTTGCTAAACCTTTCTAACCATATTAGACAAGATGTTTTCATATTCAATAAGAAAAATCAGAACGAGGAAAAGAACAAATGCAAAAGTTGAACTTAGGAATTAGGATTTGGTTGCAATTATGGGGTTGCAAAAAGATCAGGTAAAAGCACAAAAAAAAATATTCTTCATCGAGGTTACTTTAATATGCACAATGTTGGTCTATTGTAGAATATATACAATCAACCATCCTGATCCTAAAGGCATGCATCCATAAATGTTTGCTGTTTATATATAATTAGCACAAAAGTCATCATAGAATATTAAACAAACATTACCTTCATTTACCTAAGAAATTTAAAGACAAAAATATAAATTTATAAATATATTTAACAAAAAAATTTATTACAAATAATAAACTATTATGAAACAAATTGTATTTTATTTTGAAATATTTCATATCCTTTTCTATGCATGAGATGCCAATATTCTTTGAAGCTATTACAAGAGAAGAGTTAGTGAGGATATTTAATCTATTTTTTTTTTACATTTGATTAGTTTTAAATTTTTACAAAAGAAATTAATAAATGCATAATTATTAAATTTAATAATTTTGTAAAGATTATAAAAATAAATAATAAACCAAAATCTCTATTGTATTGATGCAAAATTTTCCATAGATATTACCAAGGTAGGTGATTTACTTTATTTTACATTGATGAAAAATATAGATAATATTTTTAAAATTGATAGTTTGTGCCCCCGTTAAAAATATATTTTGGCTCCACCTCCGCATATAACAATTTCCTAATACATAAGTACAAGACAACGCATTCAATGTTTTAAAAGTTCCATCTAAACATGAAAACCTTCTACACAACTCAGCCTACCAAAAAAATACTTCCTCAATGTGGGAACTCAAAAAAGAAANGTCAGATCTGACAAATAAGAGATTAAGCTCATGCATCAATCAAACTTTATAAACATGTTTAAACTGATATTATAAACAATACAATGAGAAGTTTNTGACAAATAAGAGATTAAGCTCATGCATCAATCAAACTTTATAAACATGTTTAAACTGATATTAAAGAACAATACAACGAGAAGTTCAAAAAAACATTTTGCAAACACAACATCTTGGTTATATATTTGCTAAACCTTTCTAACCATATTAGACAAGATGTTTTCATATTCAATAAGAAAAATCAGAACGAGGAAAAGAACAAATGCAAAAGTTGAACTTAGGAATTAGGATTTGGTTGCAATTATGGGGTTGCAAAAAGATCAGGTAAAAGCACAAAAAAAAATATTCTTCATCGAGGTTACTTTAATATGCACAATGTTGGTCTATTGTAGAATATATACAATCAACCATCCTGATCCTAAAGGCATGCATCCATAAATGTTTGCTGTTTATATATAATTAGCACAAAAGTCATCATAGAATATTAAACAAACATTACCTTCATTTACCTAAGAAATTTAAAGACAAAAATATAAATTTATAAATATATTTAACAAAAAAATTTATTACAAATAATAAACTATTATGAAACAAATTGTATTTTATTTTGAAATATTTCATATCCTTTTCTATGCATGAGATGCCAATATTCTTTGAAGCTATTACAAGAGAAGAGTTAGTGAGGATATTTAATCTANAATATTTCATATCCTTTTCTATGCATGAGATGCCAATATTCTTTGAAGCTATTACAAGAGAAGAGTTAGTGACGATATTTAATCTATTTTTTTTTTTTTACATTTGATTAGTTTTAAATTTTTACAAAAGAAATTAATAAATGCATAATTATTAAATTTAATAATTTTGTAAAGATTATAAAAATAAATAATAAACCAAAATCTCTATTGTATTGATGCAAAATTTTCCATAGATATTACCAAGGTAGGTGATTTACTTTATTTTACATTGATGAAAAATATAGATAATATTTTTAAAATTGATAGTTTGTGCCCCCGTTAAAAATATATTTTGGCTCCACCTCCGCATATAACAATTTCCTAATACATAAGTACAAGACAACGCATTCAATGTTTTAAAAGTTCCATCTAAACATGAAAACCTTCTACACAACTCAGCCTACCAAAAAAAATACTTCCTCAATGTGGGAACTCAAAAAAGAAAAAATAATTTGTTTGGATTGTTAATTCTGGGTATCGATAAAAATAAACAGTAATACCATAAATTAATTTGAACTCAACAATTTCTATAAAAAAAAAATCAAATTCTAATTTGCTTTTGACCGAGACACAACTTCAATGTTATAATTTATAGAGTTGAAACAATGTCAATTTTTAGGACAACCAGCTTTCATCTATAGTAATGATACAATACAATGACAGCAACAATCCATTTTAGGAAGATCATACGAAGAAAAAAATCCTTGTTGTACTATTTCGATTATCTAGTTAATTCTAGAATCCCAAATTAGACAATAATTTTCAGATTTGTTTCTTTTTTAGATAGTTATATCTCTAGTTGTTTATGTACAACTTTAATCTATTTGATACCAGAGAGAAACCAAAACCACAACAGACNAATCCCAAATTAGACAATAATTTTCAGATTTGTTTCTTTTTTAGATAGTTATATCTCTAGTTGTTTATGTACTACTTTAATCTATTTGATACCAGAGGGAAACCAAAACCACAACAGAAAGAAAATTATTATTGTTGAAATTCAAATGGGTAATAACCACGTCGTTTGAAAACAGAAAATAAACGATAAAAAACAAAAAGAGACACCCTAGGATGACGGTGAAGGAGTGAACCCCAACAAGATGGCAAGAGGGATGGCTAGTCGGGTGCTTGCAGCTAAGGCTGTAAACAAGTCGAGCTTAAGCAAGCTCAAGCTTGGTTTGTGTTCGACTCGTTTAAAATTGCTCATGTTCGAAATCGGCTCGTGCTCGAAATTGGCTCATGACTAGTGTGTTCGTGCCAGCTCAATTTAAATATTCTTGCTCGTGTTCGGCTCGAAATTGACTCATTAAAATTAATTGAAAAAAATAGATGGAGAGTGTTGGATTCGAACCTGGACAAAATATATGCAAAAGAAAGAACATAACCACATTACTACACGAGCTGTTATAATTTAAACTTAGATATAAATATATATAATATATTATTATATAAATAATTATATGATTTTTTTTTATTTCGAGCTAAAACGAGCCGAATAAGAGCAAACAAAGAGTTGTTCATGTTCGGCTCGTTTACAATTCGAGCTTAAAAATATTGTTCATGTTCGGCTCATTTACTTATCGAACAAGCCGAAAACGTGCTACTTAACGAGTCGAACACGAGTTGCTCGCGAACAATGAGCTTTTTTGACAGCCCCACTGGCGGCAACAGCTGGGGATGGTATGAGGAGGCGACAACAGTGGAACGGTTGGAATTGAGTACTGTAATAGGTGGGGGTGGGGGTGGGGCTGTGAGTAAAGCAGGAACTATGGAGAGGAAGGGTGTTTGGCAACTAGTAATGGAGGGAGTTCGAGGTCACGGTAGGAGTAAGGAAGCTATAGGTATGGGTTACGGCAAATCTGGATTGTGGCTCAGGGAGGGGGGATTCCAGCATATAGGGAAGTGGTTGGATGGAGTTACGGCTAATCTGGAATGGGGCTAGATGGAGTTGTGGCAGATAGGAAAGGGTAAGGGCTGGTGGGAGCTACAAGTCTGGGAGGTCTCGGGAAGTTAGGACAAGTCTGGGAGGGTTGCATGCAAGAGACGATAACAGGAAAGAGAGAAAGGCAACAATAATGAGAGATGTTGGGTACTGGGCGACAACAGGTGTCATGAGAGAGGGACTGTAACAAGGGACATGAGAGAGATACTGCAGCAGATGGAATAGCAGAGAGAGAGGGGTGGCAGGCAACAAAACAAGAACAAGAGAAAATACAATCACCACCTTGAGACGAGTTACAGCCAGAACACCTTATCGTCGTCAGGTACAACCCTAGAAAGGAAAATGCCCGGAGGCAAGAACTTGAAATCTGAATCAACCAAAAGACTAAACACTAGAATAGCAACACATATATTTGAAATAGACATATAGACGAGAAATTATAATAATGGCTTCCTCTATCACTAAGAATCACCCAAGCTGCACCAATTCTGCAAAAAAAAATACTTTTTTTCAAAACATTTTGAACGCTAAACATCACAATTAGGAAGAGCGATTGTTTCGATTCACTTATAGGCATAGTCTGCTGCAGCCAGAATACAGATATTTCCTACTAAATGCACAAAGGGTTCCATAAAATCAATTCCCCAAACATAAAAAAATTCAACTTCCAAGATAAAATTCAGGGACATCTCTCATCTCTCTTAGAAATACTATCTACCTTCTAACATGTATCAAAACTTTTGATACATTCATTCACATCCTTAAATGGGATAAGTCAATAAAATCCAAATTATAAAATCTTAAAAACCATTCTAAATCATCCAAAATGTCCCACAAATTCAAAATCGTGACAAGATCTAATGATATTGTTGACCACCTACAAAGGAACACATCTCCTAATGATATGGTCCTTAAACTTCCTAAAAAAAATAAGGTTTATTCCAATAGTAAAATTAGGCGTCATAAATGAATTTCTTTCTTTAGTAGTATGTCAAATCATATGGAATTATGCCACTGACAAGAAAGTTCACAATGTCAACAAGCAACATAGTATTTTTGTCAAAATTTGCAAGGAGTTTCTCATAAAGAAAACTCACTAATTCCGACAAACTCCTATGAATTTTTTTTCTTAAGCTTGCACAAGTGTCAACTATCTGATTTTCGATACATTTCCTATCAACAATCTCAACATTGAATTCTTGTAACAAAAGGACGCATCGAATCAAATGTTGTGTGACATCCTTTTTAGTCACAAGATATTTGATATCAATGTAGTCAGTGTAGGTTGTNATAGTATTTTTGTCAAAATTTGCAAGGAGTTTCTCATAAAGAAAACTCACTAATTCCGACAAACTCCTATGAGTTTTTTTTCTTAAGCTTGCACAAGTGTCAACAATCTGATTTTCGGTACATTTCCTATCAACAATCTCAACATTGAATTCTTGTAACAAAAGTACGCATCGAATCAAATGTTGTGTGACATCCTTTTTAGTCACAAGATATTTGATATCAACGTAGTCAGTGTAGGTTGCGACTCTGGAATCAATCAAATAGGACCTAAATTTATTGAATACACGCACTATCACCAGTAGCTCTTTCTAGGTAGTGGTGTAGTTCACTCGAGCCTCATTCAAAGTCTTATTGGCATAGTATAAAGAATGAAAAATCTTATCTCTTATTAGTCTTAACAATGCCCTTACTGAATAATCGCTAGCATAACACATCAACTCAAATGGACAATGTCAATCAGGGGCAACAATGACAAGTGTCGTGACTAACTTGTTTTTAAGGATTTCAAATACATTAAGGCTCTGTTTAGGGCGGCGACAGGGTTGCGGGGCGGCACCACACCGCTATTTTCGGGCATTTGGGGCGGTGGTGCCGCTGCTTCGTGCCGAGATATTCCTCAAATGCAGAAAGCACTCACGGACCCGCGTCCTAGCTTCGCCTTCCAGCTTTTTACCCTCCTGCCCATTCTGCATGTTACACCATCCGAAACAAATCCAACCCGGGTTCATGTCCTTGCAGGCGACGAACTTCTCCCCTCTCCTCTTCTCCGAAGGTCGTCGTCCTCCTCTCACGAAGCTCGGATTCTCGTCCTTAAAGCAGCGGTAAGAACGTTTTGTCTTATGGATGCTTTGGATCCGTTATGCCTCTTTTTCCCTAATGTTTCATCTTCTCAAAATTTTCTTCTACCCTAATCTTCTCAAATAATGTTTTGTGATTTATCTTATTTCTCTGTTCTTCAAGCACCCACAATCCCAACCATTCTTGGATATGCATTTCACCGGTGTTTCATTCAATTTCCATTTCTCATGTTCATTAAAGACCACATCTCAACTGAAAATAAGCTTTTCCATTTGAGGTTGAATTCACTTATAATTTCCATTTCTCATTGTAGCCCTTATAATAAGAATTGTACCAATTCCACTTCTCATGTGCATTAATGATTTCTTATCAGGTTTATCATAGATGACTTATGGAATATCAGTAAAATACTTGCAACCGTACATTAAGAAATTTTAGCAAAGGTTTATAGCAATACCAAGCTACAAATAGAATTGTGCTCTAGTCTGTAATCTATTTTATAAGAAGGCAGTAGTACTTGGTGCCTCAGCCAAAAAATTTCTTGTCAATTCTTTGTAAGTACACCTCAAGTCATCCCAAGTATATATATATTTCTTTCTCCCATTAAGTCTATTTTTCTTTGAAGTATAAAAAAATAATGAATAATGCTCTATGCCAATATCCTTAGAAAACCTAGTGAATCTTTTGGAGGCATACTTTTTTTATTTTCCAATCTTAGAGTTTGAATTCTAAGCAATTTTTATTGTCTATTATTGCCTTAAACTACTAAAATATTCCAGCAACTTCTGACTTGAGTTTAAAGAAAATATTTAGCGAAATCTTATAAATTATTAATGAAATCAATATAATACAGGCTAACTGCCAGTGTTGGAGTTTGACTAGCTACATTCTTATGAATGAATTGCTGCTTATGAGTTGCTTTTTGGAATGATTTGTTTACCAAATTGGCAAAAGCACGACAATAGGGCAAGTCATGTGCAAAATTTGATAGGTCAACTTTAAGCTCTCTTCGTCATGAGTTCCATTCTTTGTAACTAACTATGACCAAGCCTTGTGTTTCAAATCTTAGTGCTGATACTACGAGCTTCTATTTTCTAGATTAAAAGAAATAATTTTGCCTTCAATTTTAACATTGAGAATATTCTAACCTGAGGCTTCAAGCCTTTGACAGAACCTATTTTCAGATATCATGTTGAAATATTTTTAAATGAATTATCCTACAGTCAATGGATTTTGGAAATTTCACGTCCGTAGAGAAAATCAGAGATTTTCGTTATTCTTGTTGTGGTTGTTATAAACATTTCAATTATGGCTTTCAAAATACTTGTTAGCTTCAAATCAATTATGACTTGCGAAATATCAGAGTTCCTTGTCCACTTGTTATATGTTTTGTATATTCGTTAACTATCAACCAACTTTTAGATAACTTTTAGATTGCCCACATGCTTTTTAGTTGGAGGAACCGTGGACGAGCTCATCTGCTTTATCCTCTACCTTATTTTTTTTCATTATCTGTAAATTTCAGTTCAAGCTTGATATGCATTTTTTGAGGCTTTGCAGTTTAGAAATTTAGTTCTCAATTTAAGTTTGATAAGCATTCAATGAAAGGTATGGTCATGAAGCTAATAGAGGTTTCATCCAGTTGTTATACTGAAATGAATTGTTATATTGTCATGCTCTTTGTTTTTGAATGTTGCGATGTTTTTTGAAGGTTTGTTTGACTTATAGGTTATGAACTAGTGTTGCTGATTCAAATTAGATCCCCATTTCAGCAGCTATAAAGGTCGAAAAGATAATTGTAATGATGAAAATAATCTTGTTCTTTGCTATGGTTATTTTATTTTATTGTAATTGAGTAAATATAAGAACCAAGGAATATTCTTCATATTTGAAGATACATGACTAAAATGACACCCATGTAAATAAGTAGAGGACTATTTTGGCATTTTCCTCGCAGTTTCAATGATATTGCTTTTGTCTAATGATGCAAAAAAACACTTTTGTATTTTTCGAAATTCACCTTCAAAGTTTGTTTGATATACTTTATCACAAAAGGCTTTTTTAGATTCTCAATTTTTTTGATTAGTGTATTCATGCTACTTAAAGCTATCACATCTTGGTATCCTTTTGTTCTTATGGCATTGTTTGATATATATTAATATTATTTCCATTAAATCTTATGCTCATTGTTATATTCAAACTCGAAACCGTAATTTGTTCTAACATTTAATTTAGTGGATGTATGACCTTCAGAAGCATGCCTTTGCAAAAAACAGAAATCCCTCACTATGAGTTTGCTTTACGAAAGACCTGAACATAAGGCTGTAAATGAACCAATGTACTCGATGAACAACTTGAGCACATCTGCTTTATCCTCTACCAGCTTTATTTTTTTTCATTGTCTGTTGATTTCAGTTAAAGCTTGATATGCAATTTTGGAGGCATTGCAGTTTTAGAAATTTGGGCATTTATGGATTGAGTGGCATGTATGTAAATCTTTCTTATCTGTATTGTGTTGATGTTTCGTAGAAAAAACAACTCAATTTTAGCATTTGCCACCTTTCAAAAAAATAAAAAATAAAAGAAGAATTATTATAAAAGAAATTTAGTCATATATTCTTGAAATGAACAATAGGTTTAGGGCTTTCTGTTGCCTGTAAGCGAAATGAGTAATGCTCCTCCTTTGAGTCCTTTCTTTTAAATTTTATGACATTGTTTTTTTGAGTATTGTTACATTTGTATGTTTTATTGTAGTAAAAAAAATATAATAATAGTCGTATTTTTATGTAATATTAAACATTTGAGTGTTATGCATGTAAATGTTAATGTTTAGGAGTTATGCATGTAAATACATAATAATTGTGTCGTATGCATGTAAATGCCCCTTTTTCCTTATCTAGCTCATCGATCCTAAGCAATGGTCTTTCTTTAACCATAGATTCACATGGTGTTGGTTAATTTAACTCATCAACCCAAGTTATTGTTCTTTTATTCTATGTATTAGTAGCTCTAAAAAAATTTTTAATTGAAAAATACAGTGTGTTTTAATTATTTTTTCTTTCTGATCATTCTTGCACAGGAAAGTGTTTATTTATTATCCATGATAAAGCCTTGGATCACCTCTCCATTCTTGCAAGAATGATTGTAAATAACGTGCTTCTTAAAAGTTTGATAATAACAAGGAAGATTGTAAGTAACATTCTTGCTGTCATTATTTCGGTTTTATGATTGTGAATGTATGCTCTTGTTTAAAATTTAAGACACAACTTAGGAGACAAGTTTAACGATAGTTTAAGCATACTTATTCCGTGGCTAATTAGATGATTATGTGTTTCTGTGTCATGAAATATTGCTATTAAAGTTGATTCAGTTGACGGTTTGGTGCAGAGGTTGGTCTTGGTTCATACATTGAAGTTGTACTGCCAATGAATGAATAGCGTGAATAAAGCTGCATATGCTGTCATTTGTACCCATTACCCTTCAAAGCCTGTTCTTATTTTTGCTTCTCGTTGTCTGATGAGGCTTATTCCGCAAGGTCTAAATCAGCTTAGACAATCTTTGAATATGCCAGAAGATGAAGTTGACTTTCCCATGTTACTCACATTATTTGAGGTTTTTAATGCAGTACAAGGATAGAGCAGGAAGTGATCGTGAATTTCACTGCTGGAAGTGATTGCTAATTCACTATTGATGGTCAGGTCGATTTCACTGCTGAAAGTGATCGCGAAGTGATAGCATCATTGAAGGACAATTTAGGAGGAGACATCCATCGTATTCATGTTAAAGACAATATCATCAATATTTTACTTTTAATTTTATTAGTTTTTTTTATTTTTCTTAGTACTTTGGTACTCACTGCTAAGTGAGAGGTATATCTGAACTTCTATTCTGTTTTGAGAGAATTTCTGTTTTGAAATATCAAATATATTGATGTCACAGTTCTATTACAAACAAATTTACTAAACAGGGGTAGAATGATCATTTTCCAGAAACAGCTACGCCACAGTTGTTTTCACACAGCTGAAGCAAACAGACATACAGTTTTCCTTCAGCAGCTTCCTAGGGCAGCGCAGCTGCAGCTGTTCCAAACAAAACCTAAGACAATGTTCAGCAAAATTGAAGAGCATGTCATTCTCTAACAAATGACACGGTGTTTTGAAAGTTTTAGAGTTCTTAAACTGATGGTAAAATGTAATATGCCCTAAAATGCTTCTGACACTTTAACGGNTCTTGGTTCATACATTGAAGTTGTACTGCCAATGAATGAATAGCGTGAATAAAGCTGCATATGCTGTCATTTGTACCCATTACCCTTCAAAGCCTGTTCTTATTTTTGCTTCTCGTTGTCTGATGAGGCTTATTCCGCAAGGTCTAAATCAGCTTAGACAATCTTTGAATATGCCAGAAGATGAAGTTGACTTTCCCATGTTACTCACATTATTTGAGGTTTTTAATGCAGTACAAGGATAGAGCAGGAAGTGATCGTGAATTTCACTGCTGGAAGTGATTGCTAATTCACTATTGATGGTCAGGTCGATTTCACTGCTGAAAGTGATCGCGAAGTGATAGCATCATTGAAGGACAATTTAGGAGGAGACATCCATCGTATTCATGTTAAAGACAATATCATCAATATTTTACTTTTAATTTTATTAGTTTTTTTTATTTTTCTTAGTACTTTGGTACTCACTGCTAAGTGAGAGGTATATCTGAACTTCTATTCTGTTTTGAGAGAATTTCTGCTTTTGAAATATCAAATATATTGATGTCACGGTTCTATTACAAACAAATTTACTAAACAGGGGTAGAATGATCATTTTCCAGAAACAGTTGCGCCACAGTTATTTTCACACAGCTGAAGCAAACAGACAGACAGTTTTCCTTCAGCAGCTTCCTAAGGCAGCGCAGCTGCAGCTGTTCCAAACAAAACCTAAGACAATGTTCAGCAAAATTGAAGAGCATGTCATTCTCTAACAAATGACACGGTGTTTTGAAAGTTTTAGAGTTCTTAAACTGATGGTAAAATGTAATATGCCCTAAAATGCTTCTGACACTTTAACGGATGTGGGCGAGGTTATTTTTTATCACCTAAATTTTTGTTGGATCTACCTCCATCCCCTTCCAGGAAACTTTATATCCTAACACAATACCCCCGGTCATCATGACTTGGCACTTCTCACTAGATCTACTACTAATAAAATTTCATTCCATGAATTAAGTTTTAGATCTGTTTAAACTAAACCATCAACACTCCAAAAAGTGACTCCAATAATTCAATTTTTTCCTGAACTACATCTCTAGTCTTATCCACAAGAAGGATATAATCAGCAAAAAGCATGCACTAGGGTACATTCATAACTAAATATGCAGGCTCAAAGTCGATCGTTAATGTAATCCAACTGAAATAAAGAAATGTGTGGTCAATCTTCCTTGTGTTCTCACACAA